>ML269488.1:15030-58698 GCA_005239495.1 Nicotiana undulata | reverse complement strand
CTAGCCTAGTTCCACGATAGGCGCCATCACGGCCTGTTAGGATTTGGGGTCGTGACACTGCATCAATGATCAATACAAGTAAATATTCATGGTAGACATACCAAATAACTTTAAAAGTACCTGCTTTGCTGCTGCAAACCTGATTAGTAATTGTACTCAGTGGCGGAGCTACTCCTATAGAAGGTCGTCGGAAAATTACACCGTGTAGAATAATGTAGATAGTTAAAAAAAATATGTATATAAAGTACTGAATCTGCTTAACTTATTCGTGTGTCTATTTCTTTATATTTTGACACCCGACCACTGATTGTGCTAGCTCCTAATCATATATGCAATAGATAAATGAAGGGATCGGAATTTGCATGTATCCGTCTGTTGTTGAGTGATGGAATGGGAATAATGGGTAAGGTGAAAGATCTCAATTTGAAAATGACTGCGTAATTTTTCCAGTGGATGGGCAAACATGTAAATGAAGGAAGGGTACATACCCAGGCAGATGACAAGGCACGTAGGTTCGTCAATGGCTACAATTCCCCTACGTCACACCACGCAAATATGAGTTGAGTAAAGCCATTTAGTGGAGCGATTTCACTTTCCCCAGTAGGAGGCACCACCATTTCTTTCTCCTGGCGCTTGACGTGTGCGAACCGCCCTTCTGACTGGCTTGCTCTTTTTTACTTTTCTTATAGCCTCGTCATGCCCGAGAAATAAGCTTATTCTGAGAAGTGGAAAAAAAGAACCTTTCGAGAGAAGCACTTTTATTTGACCAATCATTCTGAAAATCACTTTCAAGCAATATTTTTGTCGGGTCAAATTTTTTCAGAAAGCGTTTTAAGTATCAAATTACAAATAAAGACATGAATAGATTTACTTAATAGTTATTTTTTGGTAAGTAAAATTTCATTCCTCAACAATATTTATACGGTACAAGTAAGCTTAATTTGGACATACACCCCAGATTTTAGCTCCATTTTCTGGCATCATTTACTACTGTTACAATCAAGTCATTTACTAACTACTACTATATAATAGTCATTACAGAATAGGATAGTAGTTAAGCTCAAGTAATCTTCTTTGTATCCTTTGTTTACTTCCACCTCGTCCATGTACAACTTGTGTAATGGCTCTGATTCTTCTGATCGATGCACTCCTTTGAAAATCCTGCTATTCCTTTCTTGTCATACATAGTACATTGTTCCTGCCAGAATGAGCTTATACAATTCAGCTTTTGTGCTCCTTCCTTTATAGTATTTCCCTGCTCAGTCAAGTTCATTCATCTACAACATTGGATGTCTCTGAATTCCTTGCCATTGCAGCATTGCTGCCCAGATTTTCGATGTATAAGAACAAGTAAAAAACAAATGGTCAATTGTTTCATCCTCACTGTTACATATGAAACATGTTACATCTTCCACATATCCCAATCCCCTCATTATATCCTTAGTCATCAATCTTCTATGTGCTGCTAGGAAGGTTATAAAGTTCCATTTTGGTACACCAACACTGCTATGCACCAGTTTCCTCCATGGTACTCTATCAAAATCTCCTCTTAGTTTCCTATACATATTCTTAATTGAGAAACTACTTAACCCCTCCACATCCTCCTCTGTGTATCCAGCATCCTTAAAGTATTTTTTGGCTTTAAGTATTTTCTGTACTATCCAAGAAGCATGTGTTGGTTCAATGCTCCATAGTGTAGTATGTTTCTTATAATACTCATGTACCCATTGCACCCACATTCTATCTTTCTTCTTACACAAGTTCCACAATATCTTCCATATAGCTGCCTTATTCCATGCCTCTATATCTAGCAAGTTTAAACCACCTGCTGCTTTAGGTTTACATAAGCTATCCCATGAAAATAAAGCTTTCCTTGAAACTTCCACTCCCCCAGTCCATAAGAAAGTTCTGCACACTTTCTCAATAAGCTGGATCAGTTTCCTTGGCAAGACAAACACCTGAGACCAGTATATCTGAATAGAGAAAAGAACACTCTTGATCAGCTGAATTCTTTCTGCATAGGACAAAAAATTTGATGTCCAAGATTGGATTCTCCCTAGCATCTTCTCAAGAAAATGTTGGCATTGTACCAATGATAACCTCTTCGAGCTAAGAGGTACTCCCAAATATCTCACTGGTAGTGTCCCTTTGACAAATCCCAACTCTTGTAATATCTGTTGATGTTGATCATTATGTACTCCACCAAAAAATATGGAGATTTTATCAGCATTAGCTACTAATCCAAAAGATTTTGAGAACTGTTGGAAGCACTGAAATAATAGCTGGACAAATATGGCATCACCTCTACAAAATAGTAAGAGATCATCAACAAAGCTCAATTGCATTATGTTCATTTTACTGAATTTTGGATGGTAGTTGAAATCAGGATTATGTTTGAATGTCTTCAAGAGTTTTGTCAAATACTCCATCGCCAAGACAAATAGATAAGGAGATAGAGTGTAACGACCCGGTCGGTCGTTCCGTAGAATTTGCACCGTTATTCATGTTTCTGTCTTGTTATGCATTGTTTAGCTGTTTATGATTTATTGGAGTCGGTTGGCTCGGGTTCTAAATGGTTGTAGTAAGAATTGAGACACTTAGTCTCTAAAAATAGCTTTATAATTGGAAAAGTCAGCTGGGGAGTTGACTTATTGGTAAACGATCTTGGAATACGAATTTTATGGCTCAAATAGCTTCGTTAGGTGATTTGGGACTTAGGAGTGTGTTCGGAATATTTTTGTGATGTCCGGTGTAGAATTAGGCTTGAACTGGCGAAAGTTAGTTTTTGGTGATTTTCGGTCGGCAGTGGAAAATAGGCTATCGGAGTCGGAATGGAATTCCGGAAGTTGGAACAGGTTTTTAATGTCATTTTGGATATGCGTGCAAAATTTTAGGTCAATCGGATGTGTTTTGGTTGGTTTCGGCATCGTTGATGGAATTTAGGAATTTCAAAGTTCATAGACTTGAATTTGATGTGATTTTGAATGTTCCGAGGGTGCGAATAAGTTGGAATTATCATTTATAATGTGTTGGTTTGTTTGGTTGGGGTCCCGAGGGGCTCGGGATTGATTCCGTATGGTGGACGGGGATTTTTGGAGTTGAGAAATGCAGCATCAGTTGCTGGTGTTTCTGCTACTGTCATTTCCGCACCTGCGGATATTTGACTGCAGGAGAGGCAAGAAGGTCGCAGGTGCGGTTTTTGAGTCCCTGAAGGAAGAACCGCATGAGCGGTAGTGTTGGCCGCATGTGCGGGCCGCAGGTGCGAGTATTTGTCTGATTAATGCAATTCCGCAGGTGCGGTCCCCTAGAGCGCAAGTGTAGACTGCATGTGCGAGAAATAGAGCCGCAGGTGCGAAAAGCCTGGGCAGAAAGTATATAAGTTGGATTTAGCGATTTTTAGCCTTCTCTTCACCATTTTTCACAAGGGTTTCAAGCTTTTGGAGGGTTTTTGAAGAGGGAGACCAAAGTTCTTCAGTGAGGTAAGGTTTTTGGAATTTATAACTCGATTGTATATGATTAAGACTTAATTGGTGGTGTTAAATTGGGGAAAATCAGTGGGGGAAAGGGAGAATTAGGGCTTGAGATTAAGAGACCTTCTAATGGTGATTTGAGGGGTCATTTGGACTCCGATTTTAGTGTTCTTGATATGTATAGACTCGTGAGAGGATGAGGATCATTATGGTGTAAATTTTATCTAGTTCCGAGATGCGGTCCCGGGGGTCGGATTTGACCAATTTCGGGATTTTTGAGTACTTTTGATAAATTTCGATTGTGTTTCATTCCTTGGCATATTATGATGGTATGAATCTGATTTTTGGTAGATTTGGAGCACTCGGAGGCCGAATTTAGAGGCAAGGGCACTAGGAAGTAGTATTTTAGCCGATTTTGAGGTAAGTAACGTTTTCAAACTTGGAACTGAGGGTTCGAACCCCCAAATTTCCTGATATATGATGTTAATTAAGGTGACGGGAGTGCGGGCATACACCGAATGTTTGTGGCCTGGCTCATCCCATGGCACTACCTAATGGCTATTTCGGGCTGAAACTTGTACTGTGAAGGTTGTCATTACTTCGAACATATTAGAAATCATGTCAAGTATAAATTCTAGGGCTCCACGCCCTATATGTTCAGACCCGAGTGGTCAGTTATTGTTGCCTCTACTTGTGACTATTGTTTTCATGTACTCAGTCCTGTTATACCATATGTTTTATGCCGCAGTCTCAGAATTTGTTAGTTTACATACATGTTATCATTGTTTTGGGCTGGTTCTTATACCTGTGAGCCTTAAGAGTGAGACTGGAAAGTATTGACTGAGTGAGGCCGAGAGCCTTATTGAGACAGTATGAGATCGGACTGCGCACCGCAGCGATCCTCGAATCATGCCTTCGTTGGCTTGATATAGCGCTTGGGCTTATAGGAGCCCCTCCGGAGTCTTTACACCCCCAGTGAGCGCACATATATTGAGGGATGGACCTTCCCTGGACATGGATTTTGTCCGAAGTTATTGATATATTGAGGGATGGATCGTCCCTGGACATGGATCTTGTCCGAGTGATATGTTTTGGAGATGGATCTTCTCCGCGGGGCTGGACTGGAATTTTTTCTCAGTACTGAGTGACTACGTCACTTGTATTTATGTATAATCCGGGATGGACTTTCCCTAGGTCTGAGGGCATTTTCTAGTACTGAGTGGACTTCCTTGTGAGAGTTTGGGATACTGTGTACATACCATTTCTGATTTCTTGGGATCATATGCTGGCATGTAGATCGTACATACACATTTGGTGCATTTTTTTACATCAGTTATATTACTGTCATGCTCAAGTTTATACACTGTTATTTATAAATATCGAAGGTTTAGTCCGTCACTACCTCTCATCGCATAGGTTGGGTTCGTTATTTCTGAGTTGGTGTACTCACGTTACCCACTGCACCTTGTGTGCAGATCCAGGTACATTGGGATCTGGCTCTGGTCATTAAGTAGCTGTCCGAGTTTCCATCAGAGTTGTCGAGGTAGCAGTTGGCGACCGTGATCTCGTCATTTCTTTCTTACTCTACCTGTCGTTATTTATTTTGAGACTATGATATCCACGCCTCTTTTTCTTTACTTTATGTAGAAGCTCATGACTGAGTGACACTAGATCCGGGGTTGTAGAATTTAAGTTTTGGTTTCATATATTATTTCAAACTTCAGATTTACTATTATTATTATCCGCAGACTTGTTAAAAAATAAATTTTTACTGGTAATTGAATTTTGCTTAGGTGAATGGGTGGCTTGTCTGGTTCCATGACGGGCGCCATCACGACTCCGGAAATTGGGTCGTGACATAGAGGATCTCCTTGTCTCAGTCCTTTCTTAGCTTGAAATGACTTTGTAGGCTGCCCATTAATCATAATGGAATATGAAACTGTTGTAACACAGTTCATAATCCATTGAACAAATTTCCCTGGTAACTGCAGCTGTGTCAAAACTTGTTCTAAATAACCCCACTCCACAGAATTATAGGCCTTTTTCATGTCTATTTTTATCATACACCTAGGAGAAATTCCTTTTCTGCCATATCCTTTAACCAACTCATAGCTCAGGATTATGTTATCATTAATCAATCTACCAGGAACAAATGCAGACTGAATTTTATCCACCAACCCATCCATTACTCCTTGTAGTCTATTAGTTAGTATCTTTGATATAATTTTGTAAAGAATTGTGCAGCATGATATGTGCATATACTCATTAATTTTGGAAGGACTTTTAACCTTCGGAATAAGAGTGACAGTTGTACAGTTGATAGGCTGATACATTTTTGAACATGCAAAGAACTCCATCACTGCATCTGTGATTGCATCCCCTACTACAGGCCAAGCCTTCTTGAAGAATAAGGCATTGGATCCATCATACCCCGGGGCTTTGTTGTCACTGATACCTTTCAAAGCCTGATAAATCTCCTCTTTTGACACCTCTGCTATTAGTTGTAGTTGTTGCAGTCTATTCACCATAGGACCATCTCTCGTAATAGTTGGATTAATAGCAGGTAATTCACTTGCTGATGAGCCTAATAATTGTTGATAGAACTCTGTCACCTCCTCTTCAATATCCTTTTTTCTATGCACTGTTGTCCCATTACTCTTTAATAGTCTTCTGATCTTGTTTTGGCTGCACCTGTTTTTCATACTTGCAAAAAAATATGTTGTATTAGCATCACCTAATTGTAGCCATTTTATTCTTGATTTTTGCCTCATAATGCTCTCCTCCACTCCTAGCATTTTTCCAGTTGTATTTTCATCTCTTTCTCTTCAGCTACTAAGTTCACATTTTGTCCAGGATCCCTCATTTGCTCATGCAACTCAGTTAGCTTTTGTCTACACACCTTGATCCTATCACCAACATCATTGTATTCACTCTTGTTTAAGTTCTTCATAGCCTGTTTTACTCTCTTCAATTTCTGCCAAAATATTCCTCATATTATGATGTTCTTGTGGTCTCTCCCAAGATTCAGTGACTATCTTCATAAAGTCCTCATGTTCAGTTAGATGGTTTAGGAATTTAAATGGTTTGGAACTATATTCATCAGTCTCTTCCAATGTTATACTCAGTGGTGAATGATCAAAACAATATGGATCCATAATCCACACCTCTAGCTGTGGCATTACTAACATCCAGTCAGCATTAACAATAGCTCTATCAATCTTACTATATGTGTGCCCATCCAGTATTCTCAATAAATTCATTGAAGTCTCTTACCTCCATCTCTTGCACAGGATTGCCAACATGTCTATCTTCAGTAGTTCTAATAGTATTGTAATATCCCATTATCAACCAAAGCCCTTGTTGTATTGAATGCAGTCTTGTCAATTCACTCCACATACTTCTTTTGTTCTCAACACTATGCAATCCATACACCACTATAAAACTGAACCTCATATCTAATCTTCTCACAAATACTGTAGTGTGTATTGTCTGATCAGTTCTACTCACTTTTTTGCATTCTATTTCACTTGAATCCCATAGCAACCATATTCTTCCTTTGTTACTATGCTCATAATTGTCTAAGTATGTCCATCCAGGAGCAATTTTACTTATGACTTAATCAACCTTCTGCTTTTTTATTTTATGTTCTAGTAGTACTATCATATCAACATTATTACTACCTATGAACCACTTCACCTCTTTCTGTCTAGAGGCTTTATTTAAGCCTATTATGTTCCATGTTACTAGCTTCATACAGGTATAAAGAGTGGTTGAGTAGCCCCTGTCTGCTTGATCCTTCCTCAACCTATCTTGGCATAGCTAGCTGCAATTTAGATTCAACAAGATGATTGAAACCATTGATTACATTAACTACATCCGCTGGTTGTCTTTCTCTGCTTCTAGCTGTTGATTTCCCTATAACAATCTACCATCTGTGCTCCTCATTTCCTGATATAGTTCCTGTATTAGTGCTAGTTACTAGTGCACTAGGACTAGTATTCATTTCATTAGTAGACTTTATCCCCGCAGTTGCTCCTTAACAGCTGGCTCCTGGACTTTGGGCACCATCTTGGGCTGCCATTCTTGTTTCTATTTTGCATTTCTAGTCTTCACCTTTGGTCCTATCTGCTCCACCACTCTGCATTGTTGACCAACTTGCATGCATTTAGTACAGAACTCAAGCACCCAATCATACGCTACTTCCTGAACAAATTCTCTGATCAGACACTTTGATAGACCTAGGCAGTTCTTTAGTAACATCCATTTCCACCAATACCCTTGCATATGAGATCCTATCTACTTGAGTAGTACAGTCATCAGCATAGAGAGGAACTCCTAATCCACTGCTTATTCTGCTTAGTGACCTATTGCCCCAATAATTCAAAGGAAAGTTAGGATACTTCACCCACACTAGTATAGTTTGTAGGACCTCTTTTGTTGAAATCAAAATCAGCCGACCACAATTTGACAATGATTTATGAAATCCTGAGTACAAAATTTCATCCCTATCCTCAATAGAATTGAATAGAACCACAAAATAACCATCGTTATGGAAATAGACCTTAGGTTTGGCTACAAAATTCCAAACTGAAGCAATATACCTTTCCATGGCTCCTATTGTTGTACTTCCACCAACAACATACAAAATTAAAGCTAACTTTCATTTCTGAGTCTCAGCTTCAATTTCTTCCTTACAGAGCTCCACTGTCACCTCACCATTTTTGATAGTAGGTGCAATATAGCTCATATCCATACCTTTTGCTGCATAAGTCGATCCCACCAATAGATTTGCCCACTGCTTCTGTCCTTTATCAACTTCAACAGTAGGTAAATTCAGTTGTGATTGAGCTGTCTTCCCTGTATCTCCTTGTATTCCTAGTTTCACCGTAATTGGATCCAAATGCTTCCCAATTGTAATATTTTTTCTTAAATTTGGGCTTGCATGCATCATCGGAGCTTCACTAGTCACTTTATCACCTTGATCGATCCTCTCCAATGGAGTTTTTCCAGCTTCCTTCATAGTTGTCAATGGCGGCCACTGTTCCATTGGGCTTTTTCCATGATCTCTGTCCAAACTGTTACCGTTCCTCAGAATTGGAGAACTCGTCCCTGTAGCTTCAATCACTGGAGTCGTAGTTACAATTCTCTTCGGCCTTCCCCTTCCCATGGCTGATGGCGTACGTTAGCACATGCACTCTAACGTGCGTCGAGAGAAAAGAGAGAGAACTATTACACTCTTTTGTTTTCATTGTAAGTGACACCTTACCTTTTTAATTTGTTCCAAAAAGTAATAATTACTTTAAACTTCATTTTATAATATCATTGTTATATTCAATATCATAAGTTCTAAAAAAGATTTCGACATAAAAATGAAACACTGGGAGTATTTTATTATTATTGTTACTCCCCCATCTTTTTCTTTATTTTATTGGACTGAAAACAAAATTTAAGATCTTAACTTAACATTAATATTAATATAGTGAAAAAAATATAATTATTAAATTTTTCCTTGAAAAGGCGATCCGATTAGGTTGTATAAAAACGAAATGATATTGTACATTTGCAATATTTCAAAACGAAAAAAATGTCACGTAAATTAAAGCAAAAGGAGCATGATGAGGGTTCATTCTTAGTACAAACTAATGCAAGAAAAATAATGCTCTAACGGAATTCCATGCTGACCTCCGCAAGGAGCAAACAAAATTTGGAATATAATTCTTTTCTTTTTCTCTAACGAGATTTGGAGTTGAAGATTTGCAAGTATTAGGAGTTTCTGATCTCTTTTTCTAAAAGCACCATTAATAGTAATCGAGACGTTAGTTGAGCTAGCAACTTAGTCAGTTATCGAGCTCAAGTTAGCTGAGTAATGTATTTGTGCATTGATCTTAATACATAGTTACAGTGAGTTGTATAAATTACATTGTAGAACGTTTAGCTTGCCAAAATGTTCCAACTCAGTAGTTAAGATACAATGAATTTTTATCTGTTTAAAGAATGAATTCAATAAGGTGCAACACTGATTGGTTGTATTGCAAATTATGTGGATTCAGATGAGAAGAATGGAGCTCCAGAAATGCTCTTGGATCTCACTATCTTTCTCACCAATATTCTCCATTTCATTTCATCCTTCTTGTTCTGTTTTCTTCTCTTCTGCTTAAAATTCCTGCTTAAACATTAAAAACAACAATTAATCAACCTATAAACATGATCACTTTTGATCGATAAAAATCAACAAGTGACTAAAGACCGACTGATCTTCAGTGTTTGTTCGTGTTAGTACAGGGAAAAGAATAGTTAAACAAACCTGCACAAAGGAACACGACAAACATCCGAATTGGCACAAAGGCGAGAATGCAATTCCAAAACTTGCCACATTCTCTTGCAATGGATGCAACCACCAGGGACTCTCAACTTACACCCGGCAAAGTGACGAATGAGCAATTCTAGCCCCTTGCACGCTGCATACTGGCATGGTTCTTGATCCTCTTTCAAAACCTTATCGTGTGGACCAATGGTACGACAACCATCTTTGCATATGTGAACCAAGGCTTCCATTGCCTCATATAACTGCATATAGATTTTCCTCTCATTGTTTTTTCTCACCCTTTCCTTCTCCTTCTGCAAACAAGTCATCATATTATTATTAAACCACTTAAATGGGATAAGATCCATTCTGAACATATGTGGGAATTGAGATACTACTTACCATATCCTCATCAATTACAGATCTCAAAATCTGTTTTTCAAGCACAGGGTGGCTTTGTTTCATGACATTCCACCCTTCTGTGGCTGATACAGGCTTAAGATGTTTCAGCATAAAACGGTGACAAAGAAGGCTAAGCCGAGAGGCATCACACAAGAGTGCCAACTGGAAGATATCAACCACATTTTCCGTGGTTAATCTTTGCTCCAGCTGCAGCTCACATTCTCGCTTTAGGTGAGGGACCGCATATGCATGTGATAGCACCAACAGACTCAGCCCATGCTCTTTCATTTTTTCTTCCTCATACCTGCAATGTGAAGAATAAAATAGAGATAATCAGAACCTAGTTATTGTCATTCATATAATAAATGAAACTATACTGCGCTATCTCAAAATTAATTTGGGATATTTATCACTTTATAAAGATGGAATAACTGCCTTGCCGTGCCTAAAATTGATTGTTCAGTCTTAGAAAACAAACAGCTAAAGAAAGTTAAGTTAAATATTCAACAAGAGAACAAACCAAAAATAATTTAACAACATTATTGACCTTCATGTGAACCCCTAGAAAATATGGTTAACGACTTTGGAAGCCAGATATGCACGTGCATAGGAGCCAAAGCACAGAAATGATGTCAAAGGAGAATCAATCTACCTGGAGGAATATAAGAATCTGATGAAAACTTGAACAGCCTCAGGTGGAACCCCACTTATCGAGATGGATCGCTGATGACCACAACAACCACGTGCTCTTGATTGTTTCAAACTCAACATGCTTTTAAATACTGGAGAATTCACACCCTGTTGGCATACATCAGGAGATCAACAACTAATACATTTAAAACTTTCTATAACAAAAAGATATTTTCCATGCCAAAAGCACCGTAGTACTACTCTGAACGCGCACAATTGTGGAAAGAACTTACCAAAATACTAAAATGCGCATAGAGGGTGCCACCGTTATCTGTGTTAATTGAGACGTCGGCTCTGTAACCTTCATCAAAGAGGCAATCCCACGTATTCTTTGTAGCAGTAGGCGTGCAGCCGTATTTTCTCACTGCTGATTTCCTTGTTACAAATGTGTTAATCTCCTGCCGGCTAGTTGTGAAAACTACTGGCAATGGAGGCGGGTTTGGCAAGGCTCTCACCCGCGGAGATTCCTCATTTCTACTGTTCATTCGCTTAACGATCCTTCTGCAGAAGAAAAGTTGAATCACTATTAATAATGTATCAAATTGGAGATTCAATTTCGAGGAAAAGAAGAATATTCGTGATCCACTAGACTCTTTAAGGTAGCATCAAATTGACATTATCCCGAATCCATTAAACGAAAAAACCCCTTCTTTTCTTCTCTCGCCGCAAAACCAGAGAAATCCAGAGGAAAAGAAACAAAATAGGTGTTTGATTATCATAAAGAAAATGCAAACGGTAACTGTGTTCTCGCTTTCATTTCATCATTTTATATTAGATACCTAAATGGCTAAATCGTTTGGAGAAAAACATATTGCAGGTTGAAAGCTAGAGATTCCAATTGCAGGTTCAAATAGAACCTCCACGACAAGCTAGAGGTACTCCTCTAATGCTCCGGACCCGGCCCATTCGGGTAGCTATTAAGAAACGATCGTCAGAATTTTTTCCAAGCAATGAAGAAAGTTCACGGTTGGATAGAAACGCAATGAAACGGTGATTGAATCGAATCAATCAGCATGCATGGCATTACCTTGTTAATTACTCGACCGGAGGACAATATGAAGAAATTAAGGGAAACAGCTTCCTGGTTTGATCTCTGCTCTTCCAAAAATTAGAAAAAGAAACGTTTCTCTATCAATCAATCTGTGCCTCGAATCCAAATTAAATATCTACAGATTATATTATGTACTAGAGATCAAAACTTGATTGCAGGTTACGCACCAAAATTGTTCACCTTTCAAACCAATCTATCAAAACCCCAATTGTTACAAAAATAAGACGAATTATTGACAATGCCTGCCTTCACCAGCAAAATAATGCCAGACTCTTCTGGCAACAATTGGGAGATTGGATCAAAAGGAAATAGAGGGAGAGAGAGAATAGGAGATTGGAAATGAAGGTGAGGGTTGATTATTTAAAGGGAAGAAAGGATTCAAATGTGGCAGGGTGTTAAACGAATAGATAAAGATGTAATGACCTGTATATGTGTCAGCTCCTATACAATGCCGATGTTTCCTCTTACTTACCCATTGCTAGCTAATATAATAATTAGCCAATAGGATTACGCAAAACCGAGTGAATCTATCTAAGTCAAACTTAATCCAACCGAGTTGTGCTTTAGAAAATCATTACTAGTACTATTACTTGGCTAATTTTATTTCGTATATTTACAAAAAAAAATTGTAAAAGACATAAAAAAATGTGAAAGACTACAACATCTACTACTAACAATTATTAAATGATTACGTATTTATATTTGCCTCATAGCTCTAAGATAAACTCTCTTAAAAAGCTTCTAATCCTAAATAGTCATATGTTGGAAATTGTGTACAGTTAGAAATCGAGTTCGCCTTGATCGAGATTGAAATGTGATAGATTACAGTTTGACCTCGAATCATATCGAACAGAGGTGCGAGATTATATCGTCAAGCTCGAGACCCCGGGACCGAACAAAATCGAGATCAAGGGAAATTTCTAAGCCGAACAATAGAAGGACAAAATATCCGCGATCGGGCGTAGATCACGGCGGAGATCTCGTCACATATCAATGATAGGCTGATTAATTAGCCAATCATGAAATTTCTTACTTCATTTAGAACTGTATCAAGAGCAGGACTCCCCTACTATATAAGGAGATTTGATTATTTGTAAAACACATGACATTTACGCAACATAAAGCAATATACTATTATTTTCAGCTTTCATTTCTGTTCATATACCAGCTTAAACATCTCTTGGTTGAAGGGTGGTCGAACTCGAGGGCCAAGACTATTCTATTCGTGTGGTTTGTATTTATTTCTTTTATCAGTTTTAATATTAATATATTCTCTTATTTTGTGCCAAATTATATCATGTATCCTTAAAATCGCGTATAAATTCAATTGTTAGCCGTTTTTAGGGTAAACAAATATATACTTTCTGGACTGTTTTACTTCCAGAGGAATTTGTTTCTTAAATTTATTTTCATTTTCACCTTTGATCAAAATAAGGAAGTGCCTTTTATACTTATTATATTACTTTTTAATATAAATTATTTAGATTGTTAAGTTTTTTCTCTTATTTATTCTCTTTTATTGTAAACCGATGCACCCCTTGTCCCCTACACCAGATGTTGATATCTTTATATTGCAAAATTCTCTTGCCTACATGAACCTGTAGTTGCGAAACAGTAAAAGTTACGACTTTCGTTTTTCCATACCTGCCTGAAAATTAAATAAAGAAAACACAACATCAATTGACTCAGCTGAATGCAACGTAAATATTTAGAAAGAACAAAATAAAAATAATAGGGAGAGAACAAGCTTTCACGTTTTAACAAATTGACCCTTCATGCGTTAGCAAAGCACATTAATTTTTTAAACTTAGCTAATTAGCGGTCACCCAAAATGTTAATTTTGCTGCATTTCAAGTGTTATATTTTGAAGCGGGAAATTGTTTACTTCGAAATACGAGTAATAATTAAACTTGTAATATAGTTATAAGGATATGTGACCTAATTCAATATCAATTGATAAATAGCTAAATTGATAAAGGAATTAAATAATTGTAGTAGATCAAACCAGTGTCGTTTGCAAGTTATCAACCTCGACTTGGAGTAGTGTCGAGATCGAACGTTAAGTGCCACAATAATAATAAGAACAATATGAACAATACGAACAGTAAAGAATTACGAGCGAGTAAAAGAGCAGAGTGCTTTGTATTTCTCAATAGTTGCGTAGATGATAATTCGTGTATGATGATGTGTTACCAATGTTTTAAAAGGCGAGGGCGTGAGGCGAGGGTTTTTATCTCTGACAAGGCGAGACGTAAGCCCTGAGACATGGGGCGTAAGCCCTGAGACATGGGGCGTAAGTCCCACATATCTTTAAATTTTACTAATTTCAAGAATTTTAAAATAGTATAAAATAAAATAAAAATTGTAAAAATTACATTAAAATCATAAATTATAACAAATAATCTATTTAAAATATTTATAAAGTATAATTCAACTACGAATAATACAAAAAGTATGACATATATCATAATAAGCTAATTAGATGCAATGTCATTACAACTCAAATATCAAAAGTAATGTATTCGATACGAAATCTTATATGTATCTAGGAGTAATGAATCTTGAAAGAATTTCGATATTATAATTTGATATTTTTCTTAAAATACTCCTTTTATTTTATATGCTTTCTATTTGAGAGAGAATTCATATAAAAATATAAATCACAATTCCAATATGATTCTCTAGCATCATTTATTTTTAAGTTTCAACAAGTTAAAAAGTGACACATAATTTACCATACAATACCATGATAACTAGTTATTTGTAAATAGTTACTAGCTTATACTAAGCTATTAAATTAATAAGTATTGTATCTCGTAAACGTGGAAAAAATAATATTTAGAAAAATAATTATAAAAAAATTATGGACTATTATATAGTAAAGACATAACAAAATTTAATAATAAATACTTTTTAAATGAAAGATTTATTAAATATTAACTAGCATAGAAGTCTTAATGATAATGTGCAATAATTTTTATTTTAATTATGACATAAAATACTCTCAACTTAATGATTAAGAAAAAAATAATTTTGAATAGTCAACGATTTATTAAGAAAATTTGAGGATTTACAAGGTTAGTTACATACAATTGCATAAAGTTCTATTAGGCGAGCCCAGTACACAGGACGTTGAGCGTGTTCGGGGCGTAAGCCCCAATGGACGAGGCGTAAGTCTCACGGAACTAAACCCCACACATAGGCCCATGGGTGTATTACGAGTGCTCCGCGCTGGGGCGAGTCCCGGGCGAGTCCCAATTCTGCCTTTTAAAATAGTGTGTGTTACAAATGAACATGGTTCCTCTTTATATAGCAGAGGAATCCTAAATAAGGTATAATTCTAATTTCGGAAGTAAAATACATGATTGATATCAATAACTGTTAATGATTCTGTCAGTTCCGAGATTCTCGTCGAGATTGGTGGTCGATTGAGGATATCTCGTGATTTTGTTACTTCGGTGTCGATTTAGCCCGATCTCGATCCCTTAGTCTTCATGTTCCTCGAGCCCGAACTTGCTTCGGTACTGGCTCACTCTCGAGGCATACCCCAAGCCTGTAAAATCGGGTATCCTCGATTTTTACTGTATACAGACAGTCCCCACATTTCTTAGAATGAAATGATAAGAAATGATTTGAGCCTCGATTCCTTGATACCTCGATCATGATGTCGTCTCCATGACATAAGCGATGGATGTGACCAAAATGTCCCGTCGGTTCGGTTCCCAAAAACCATCAATGTATGTCAGTTGCATGTCGGCCACTAGTGACACCGAACCGCCGTTTTAAACCTATAAATATCGCCTCTTTAGTAGATTCAAACTTTACTTTGCTTTGATCATAAACTCTTGAGTTCTCAATCCTTCTTGCCTTTCTCTCTTCCCCGGTTCATTAAACCACCGTTGTTTCAACCAGAGCCACCAGTTTTATACCTTTTCTTTACGCCCCTCACATACATAAATGGCGAAGACCTCTAAAATAGTTCCACAAAAGGCGAAAGATCCATCTTCCTCCTCTCGGCCGATTTCAAAGTTGATAACCCCTTATCGGTGTCGGGCCGTGTGAACATGTGTCGATGTACATGCGTTCGATTACCGAGGGCTATGTCGATGCCATGAAGAAGGATTGCAAATGGGGTCCATAAGTAGTGGTGTGTATTCCTACACCTGAAGAAAGCATCACCACACATGTGAATGGGTTCTTAAGTGTTTACACTTATCCCTTCACATTGGGTCTCGTCGACCCTGTGATCTTCGACTTCTGCAAGAGGTACGAGGTCGCCCTCGGTCAGCTCCACCCCTCACTTTGGCGCATAGTGATCATGTTGTGCTTCTACTCCAATGAGGCCGGGGGGTTGGAGTTCACACTGGACCACCTTATTCGGTAGTACATGCCTCGACTCTATCGTGGGTTAATCAGACTCAACTGCCAAGCAACAAAGGCCTTATTCTTGAACATTGACAAGGATAAAGATCGAGGCTAGATGATTTGGTACGGGTGAGGACATATGACGTAATACCGAAAGGAAATATGTCGTTCCCTAAGGAGTGGAAATCCAAGCGTAAGTGACTTTTTGTTCTTTGATTTTGCTTCTCTCTTGATATTGCCTAACATTTCCTATTAATCATGTAGTTGCCCCTTGGATGCCCGAGGCGGTGCCCGATTTTGAGGACTGGATCCACAAGCTTACCTCTACTTCGACTCGTGTTGAACAAGTGTGGATGGATCTGGCCAAAGGCAGGTAGGAGGCCAAAAACCATGGTAAGGGTACCTTCTTATGTATTCTGAAGCAAATACATGTTTTCTCCATTACTATTCTTCTTTTTATGTAGGCCTGACCAAAGACGACATTATGAGTCCTTCGAGTGAAGGTGGCAAAGCTAAGTCCCTTGTTCTGAGGTCGGAAAAGGACAAGAACAGAAAGGATCCCTCACAATCCGAGGTCTCTAAACCCAAACCTCGGAGGGTGAGGAGAAAAATAGTCAGCCTCTCGACGGATACAGTCCAAAAGCTGAGGGACCAGGATGAGGAAGAAGAAAAAGACACCTTGGCGTTGATAGCTCGCCCTAGAAAGGCTATCGAGGTCGGTTCGCATTCCGAGCTGCCACCTGCTATAACGGAGCCTTACATCGAAGAGGCTTCGAAGTAGGGGTGTTTATGGTTCGGTTTGGGTCAGTTTTTCCCAAAAAAAGAACGAAACCAAGTAAGTCGGTTTTTCAAATATTGGAACCAATCCAAACCAATTAAGTCGGTTTTTATCGATTCGGTTTTTGTCGGTTTTTCGGTTTTTTTCATTATTTATCGGGTTTTTTCTTAAATATGGGACATACACTACCAAACGCATATTCTGGCGACTACATTTTAAACATAACACTATCAAATCAATTGCTATTTGAGAAACTTATCATTTATCAAGATATATTGATGATAATTGAATAAAATAGTGATGAATAGTTTAATCTCAATTAAAAATCGATTTATTTTTAGCATGAAATAATTTTTTTTTTTACTTAGCGAAAGAAAATTACCAATCAAATTAGAATGTAAAGACAAAGAATTAGATTATTAAATAGCAAGAAACTAGATTAAAAATATAAATGATTAATATATACCATAAAATTTTAGAAACTTTATATAAAAAATATACATATATATAGGTGTAATAATAAATTTAAATAGCTACTTTTATAGTCGGTTTGTTTCGGTTTTTTCAGTTATTTTTTTAATAAAACCAAAACCAAACCAAATTTGATCGGTTTTTAATATTCAAAACCAAAACCAAACTAAAATGTATCGGTTTGTTTGGTCGGTTTGGTTCGGTTTCGGTTTGATTCGGTTTTGCGGATTTTTATGAACACCCCTACTTCGAAGAAGAGTTCGGGGGTGAACCCTGATAACTAGGGATTTTTACCTACTATTTACTCTCTTTTGCTTAGATTTTGAGGCAAAAATGCATTAAGGTACTCCCGAAAACTAATGCAAGGTGCTTATTTGCAGGTTTTGGATCAAACTAAGGCAAAGAGGCGAAAACTAACTTAAACAGTAGCCAAACTTGCACAGGACTAGGACTCAATAGAAGAGCTGACATCACTATTTTAACGCTGCAGCGGAAGCCTTTTTGCTGGGGCGGAATTCTGAGAGCGGCGGCGGATTGAGGTTCAGAGAGATGCATTTTGGCCCTTGTGGAACCGCTAATAGAGAAATAAAAGCGCGGTCGCAAAACCTAAAGCGCGGCTGCGATGGCAAATTTCGCTGAGAGCGAAATATCAAGTTCAGAGAGTTGTCAAAAAATGTCCTTCACAAGAGCCCAGTCAGTGCCAAAATTTCGATGTCGTGTTATTCAGTTCCGCTGAGGCGCCCATATTTTCGCTAGGAGCGGAATCTTGGTTAAGAGAAGTTTCCAATTGAAAAGCGCGGTCTGCGCTCTTAATTGCGCGGCCGTGAAAGCTGTTGCGCTGGGGCTCTTAGTTTTCCGCTGACAGCGGAACCTCCGTAGGGGCATTTTTGTCCAGTATTTTTGGTTGTGTATAAATAGTTCTTTTTCTCATTTTTAGGGTATGAGATGTTTTAGGGAGCTCGTGTATAGCAACCTTTTACCTTTTTGAGTAACTTTAGAATAGATTTCACTCCTAATCTTAGATTTTATCTTTGTATTTGACATTTATGGCTTTAATTTCATCATCTATTTTGATTTCTTCCATGAATATGAGTAGCTAGACCCATTAGCTAGGGTTATGACACAACCCTAGTGTGGGTATCTAATGAGTCTTTAATGTTAGGGTTTACTTATTATTGGGTCAGTGATATTTAGCCTATTTCATGCTTAATTTACTGAATTAGTGGTTGCAAATATTGATTCATGCCTTTTTGACTATGGTTGTTCTTGAGAAAGATGACCCAAGTCTAGGTAAAATAGGCTAACAAGGAATTGGGGTGAACTCAAGAGATTGATAGCCCAATTAAAGGGCAGAAACTAGAGATAGTAATACCCGACTTGAGTCAATTTCACGTGCTATGTTGAAACACCCAATTAGGCTTGAGAAAGCCAATTCGAGCAAAGTCACCCAAACTACCGAGAGATATAGGGTGAGTAATTGAGTGTGAGGTTATATCACGAGCCCATAACCAACAAGTTTATCCTATATTTTAGACCCCGTTAGGTTCTCGCCTAGGTGTAAGTTGCATCCCTAGTTCCTTTTATAACTGGATAAAACCTTCACAAAAATACTATAGCTAGCTTGATAGTAGCAATCTTTAGTATTAAAACTAGTATAGAATCAAAACAACCCATGTTTAGAAGAGTATTTAAGAACAATACACACTGCTAAATCAGATAGAAACTCAACTCCAATCATCTAACTCCCGGTGGATTTCAATCCCGATCCTATCGGGTAAAAGCTACATCGCCTTGCCTTGCCATTTTATAGTGGTATAGGTGGGATCTCGATCACTTTTTGGCGCCGTTGCCGGGGAGTTAAACGGTGTTGGCTATTTATTCGATTAGTTGTGTAGATTATTTTTCTTTCCTTCTATTTTATTAACTTGTGTGTTTCACTCGCTTCAGGTACTAATGGTTGATCCTCTCGGCAATGTTATACCGGGGGAGGAGGTAGATGATAACGGGGATGATGAGGTGCATCTAGTACCTCAAGCACAAATATTCGGGTACTTCCCTCGCCTCCTCCAAGAGCATCTCCTCGGGTACTTCCAAATTAGGGATATGCCAGTGCAATTGTCCCACCCAGAATCCGGGCGGGAAATTTTCAAATTACAAATGTCATGTTGACATTATTGGAGCAGCGAGGATATTTCACGGGTGCTCCCCATTAGAATGCCTACAAACACTTAAAAGGATTTGTGGATACCTGTTGGGGAAGCAAGCAAACCAGCGTGTCAGAGGATGCTTTGAGGCTCAGACTATTCCCTTTCCTTCTCCGAGGGAAAGCATTGGATTGGCTTGAATGACTCCCCAACCATTCCATCTCTACGTGGGATGAGTTGGCGGACAAGTTTATTGCCAAGTTTTTCTCACCCAGACACATGGCAGCTTTGAGGGATGAAATATTGGCATTCTAGAAGGAACCAAACGAACCCCTCCATGAGATTTGGGAGAGATACAGAACGATGGTCAAGGAATTCCCCAATAACGACATGATAGAAGGTATGATTCAACAAACATTTTATCGGGGAATAAACACGACCAATCAGTGTGTGGTCAACCAATTAGCTGGGGGGAACTTCATGAAGCTATCTTATGATGAAGCTTGTGATATTCTTGATGAAATGGCTGACACTTCGTCAGCATGGCAAAGTCGGGCTAATGTGCCCCAAGGTGACCCGAGTGTGATTAATCTTCATAAAGAACTCCAAGACCATGGACATGCCATTGCTGAGCTAACAACAACTATGAACCAACTTGCCAAGGCACAACTTCAGCAAATCCAAGGACCAAAGAAAGTTCATGCTATGGAAGGGGTCAATCTATTGGTCAACAAGCGAAGACAAGGTGTGAGTGGATACAACAATGATGATTACTATGATGAGCAGAATGAGGATGTGATGTATGCAAACAATTTCCAAGGACAAAGGAGCAATGCTCCAAAACAATAGTGGAGATCTCAGGGAAACAACCAAAATTGGAGCAATCAAGGGCAAGGAATTTGGAACAACAATAACAACTCTAATAACTGGGGGAACAACAACAATCAACAATGGGGAGGCAACAACAACAATTGGAATGGGAATAAAAATAGAAATTGGGGTGGAAACGATAATCGGAGATCGGGCTTTCAAAGGCCCCCGGTGTATCAACAACCCAACAATCCACCCCTATCAATCCCAAGGTCCGAGTTAGTCAAGAAATGATATGGGACGGATCGAGCATATGTTTAAACAGATGATGGAGAGGAATGCGGATTCGGATGCTCAAATTTCCTCCCACACTACCTCCATCCGCAATCTTGAGGTCCAAATGGGGCAAATATCACAAGCTTTCGCCCTAAGGGGGCACTACCTAGTGACACGGTAGTGAACCCAAAGAGTGGGAACAACAACAATACCGGACATGCAATGGCGGTGACCAGTGGTCGAGGTGGTGAAGCAAGTACCTCCAAGCAAAAGAGGGTTGTATATTATAATGATGAAATGCAACAACATAATGTTCCTATTGAGGTTGAGCAAGTGAGTGAAGATCCAATGAATGGTAAAGTGAGGATTGACATCAATGACAATAAGGAGGTAACACAAAATGACGTGAACCCATCTAGGGAACATGTAATTGACATACAGGATCCGGTTGTGCCAAAAGCCAAGGCCCCATTGCCTAGGCATCCTCCTCCTTATCATCAAATATTGGCAAAGCAGAAGAATGAAAATCAGTTCAAGAAGTTCATAGAAATGATGAAAAGTTTGTCTATCAATGTACCACTAGTTGAGGATCTTGAACAAATGCCGGGGTACGCCAAGTTTATGAATGACTTGGTGAAAAAAAGAGATCCATGGAGTGCGAGACAATCAAAATGACCCACCAAGTGAGTGCAATTGTGCACTCAATGGCACCCAAACTAGAGGATCCCGGCGCATTCACTATCCCTTGTACAATTGGTAGTGCGAACTTTGCAAAGGCATTATGTGACTTGGGTGCTAGTATCAATTTGATGCCTTACTGTCTTTAAAACTTTGGGAATTGTCAACCGAGAGAAAATTTGATGAGACTTCAAATGGCGGATAGAACTATGAAGCACCCTGGGTATTATTGATGATGTTTTGGTACGGGTCGTCAAATTTATCTTGCAGCGTATTTTGTGATATTGGATTGTGAAGTCGACTATGAGGTGCCGATTATCTTGGGAAGACCTTTCCTAGCAACGGGGAATACTTTGGTAGATGTGGAGGCCGGTGAGCTCACCTTCCGGGTGGGTGATGAAAAGGTCATTTTCCATGTATACAAATCAATGCGGCAACCAAATAGTACGGAGGTGTGCTCTTTTTTGGATCTAGTAACCGAGGTGTTAATTGATGATACAAGCTCAATGATCAATGTGGAGGATCCCATGGAAGCAGTCTTATTGAACCTTGAGGATGTTGTGACGGATGGCTTGGATGAGTGCACTAATGCATTGCAAGGCATGGGATCCTATTCTTATGGACCCCACAAGCTCTTTTTGGATTTGGAAAATCAGAAGACTCCACCGACAAAGCCCTCAATCGAGGAGCCACCAACCTTGGAGTTGAAGCCTCTCCCACCACACCTCAGGTATGAATTCTTGGGACCTGCTTGTACTTTACCTGTTATACTTTCTACTTGCTTAACCCAAGTGCAGGTAGACTCAACTCTTGAAGTGCTCCAAAGGAGAAAGAAAGCAATTGGATGGACCCTAGCTGATATTCGGGGCATAAGCCCCGCCTTTTGCATGCACCAAATTATTCTTGAATATGATGCAAAACCGTCCATGGAACATCAACGGAGGTTGAACGAGGCGATGCAAGAGGTGGTAAAAAAGGAGATAATCAAGTGGCTTGATACTGGGGTTATTTATCCAATATCTGATAGTGCTTGGACTTCACCACTGCAATGTGTTCCGAAAAAGGGTGGTATGACAGTGGTGAAAAATGATAAGAATGAGTTGATTCCCACTTGGACTGTGACTGGCTGGAGGGTTTGTACGGACTATAGGAATATGAACAAGGTGACCCGAAAGGATCACTTTCCATTGCCAATTTTGGACTAGATGCTTGACAGACTTGCTGGGCGGGCCTTCTATTGTTTCTTGGATGGGTATTCAGGATACAACCAGGTTCTTATAGCCCCAGAAGATCAGGAGAAAACAACCTTCACCTGCCCGTACGGGACATTTTCCTTTTCTAGGATGTCATTCGGATTGTCCAATGCACCTGCTACATTTCACCGGTGCATGGTGGAGATATTTACGGATATGGTGGAGGATTATCTCGAAGTCTTCATGGACGACTTTAGTGTGGTTGGAGACTCATTTGAGGAGTGTCCAATGCGAGGTTTCGATCTTTCCGAGGAAATTGCTCAGGCCAAGGAGCTCGAGACTGAAGCCAGGCAGCTCGCCTCATCCGATGATGATAATGATGATGACGCAGAGGGCAGTCGAGGCGGGTCCGGAAGTAGAGAAGACGGGGATGAGGCTGCTGAAGAAGATGCCCCCGGAGAAGCTGCTAGAGAGGAAACCGGTCTTGAGGGGACTAGCCCCGATCGTAGTTAGGTTATAACTTCTTCTTTTTTATTTTCTTTTTTTGTAAGGCTTTGATCGGCCCCTTATATATAATTTTTTGTATAATGGAAAATTTCCCTTTGACGCCTTCATAATATTTTCATCCATGACTTTGTATGTTTATTTGCCTTCGTTAATAAATTTTTATCGTTTTAGTCCAACTCGTGATCGAAGTAAACCATTAAGCTTCTCGTTTTACGAGGGTAAGTCCTCGGGTTGAAACTTGTTCGAGAACTTGTCCCTGCGGTGGTTCGGTAGAACTGACCGACGAGTAATATTTTAATAACCAAGTTCGAATGAATCTTGAGTTTTAGGATAAAGTGAACCCTTAGGTTTTCATCAAATGGTTGTTAAGTATTTCGAGCTCACCGATAAACCCTTTAGGTGAATCTGTGGTTATCATTTATTTGTGCTCAGAATAACTGAACTCTTGGGTTCGAATTGAGTGAGAGCTAGGTCTCTATTCTAACTGTATTGGCCCCTTTGGCTCTTTTATATTGGACCTTAGGATCTTTATATCGGCCCTTAGGCTCTTTAGGTTGGTCCAATTTGGCCTCTAAAACGATTATCATTTTTCCCCTTTTGGCTAAAAGACTTAGTGAAAAATTCTTTATGCCTTAGCATGTGTTTTTTGTACCCATTGGGTTTTTTGAGGATTCAACGATCGGAACCTAATTTTTTCTTAACTCGTTTGTGTTAAGATATTTTGATACCTCTTGAGGTTTTTCCGAAGGCTGATATTATTGAAGCCTTTAGATTATTCGAGGACAAATTTTATCGAAGCCATTTTTATTTGCTTTTTTCAAAGTATTTAAAGGCCTTTAGTTTATGGCGGAAGTCGGACGTCTCCGAGTCGCATTATTTTGGACATACCTTTTATATGATCGTAGTCTTTAATATGGCCGTAGCCTTGGGGTATGTCTCTTGGACTTGTTTCCCGGTAACATTTCGAACTTGTTCGAAATGTTAGTCCCCGAGTATGATGGTCTTGACCTATATATTGAGGGGTTCCTCTTTGAGGTCTTATGATTTCGAACTTAGATAGCTCAAGAAGGTAGTCCCCGAGTGTTCGAGGTATGCTTGTACTTGGCCCTTGAGCCATTTTTCACAAGTGTTAGTTTTGTTCAATAGATCAAAATTGTAAGTACATGACTCATATAATAGAAATTCTACTTCAAGCACGAGGTGTTTGGGAAAAGAAAGTGCTTCTTTGTATTATTCATACATGCGTACATGTTTTGTTTCCAGAACTCGGCTAACCTATATGGACACGGTTCATTCGACCGTTTGGCCCATTACAAAATTCTTCCTATCGAGACCCATTGATACATAACATCCGAGGGTAATGCCCCCCAGTATTCAAGGTTGATTGCAAAGAAGCCTTAGATACTGTTGAATTATCCTCGGGTAGCACATAGTTGTTGACTCGTTAAAAACCTCGCCAGAAAAATCCATTTGGGATAAAAAAAACGGTCTAAGGGAAAAAGAGTGCAACGCGTACTTTAAAACCTGAGGTCTCGATTTCTTGGATCAGATACCTACAATAAGTTAGTTTCGAATATTTAAGTAAATGAAAAAGGAAAACCATACCTTAGCAATAGTATCGTGTGAGGAGTGATATGTTTCGGTTATTCGACAATGGCTCTCCGTTCATTGTTCCGATCTTGTAAGATCCTTTCCCGACTATGTCATGGATTTGATAGGGTCCTTCCCAGTTAGGACCGAGTTTCCCCTCATTAGGATCTCTAGTATTGATGGTGATTTTTCTTAAGACTAAGTCCCCGTCTTAGAAGTGTCGAATATTGGTTCTTCTGTTGTAATATCTCTCGATTTGTTATTTTTGTGCGGCCATTCGAACGAGCGCCGTTTATCGTCTTTCATCTAACAACTCGAGACTGGTATCCATGGCCTCGTGGTTTGATTCCTCCGTCGCATGTCGAAACCTAGCGATGGCCTCCCCGACTTCGACCAGTATCAAGGCCTCAGAGCCATATACTAAAGAAAACGAAGTTGCTCTGGTACTGGACTTTGATGTCGTTCGATATGCCCATAAAACCTCGGGCAGTTTTTATCTCCACTTCCCTTTGGCTTCGTTTAGCCTTTTCTTCAAGTTTTGGATGATAGTCTTATTCGTTGATTCGGCTTGTCCATTTCCACTAAGGTGATATGGCATCGATAGTATCCTATTTATTTTGTGGTTTTCGAGGAATTTTGTTACTTTACTACCGATGAAATATTTTCCATTATCACACACTATTTTCGCAGGTATCCCGAATCGAAATGCAATCTGATCCCATATGAAGTTGATCACTTCTTTTTCTTTAACCTTTTCAAAAGCATGTGCTTCAACCCATTTAGAGAAATGGTCAGTCATAAATAATATGAGTTTAGCTTTACCTGAGGGCGATGGCAGAGGACCGATGATGTCCATTCCCCATTTCATGAATGACCATGGGGATATGACCGAATGAAGCTGTTCACCGGGCTGGTGAATCATTGGTGCAAACCTTTGACATTTGTCGCATATTCGAACGAACTCCTTAGAGTCTTTTTCCATGCTATCCCAATAGTATCCTGCTCTGATGACCTTTCAAACTAGTGACTCGGCGCAAGAATGGTTTCCACAAGTGCCTTCGTGGATTTCTCGTAAAACATAGTCAGTATCTCCCGGTCCCAAGCATACTGCCAATGAACCATCAAACGTCCTCTTGTATAACGTTTTGTCTTCATCTAATGTGAATCGAGCGGCTTTAGTTTGTAAAGTCCTCGATTCTTTGGGATTCGAACTTCCCGTTCTTCAAGTATTCGATGTACTTGTTTCTCCAATCCCAGGTTAAGCTTGTAGAGTTAATTTCTGTGTGTCCTTCCTCGATTACAGATCTCGAGAATTGGACGGTAGTCCCCGAGCTGATCTCGTCTTTGTCGACCGATGACCCTAAGTTGGCAAGCGCATCGGCCTTAGTATTTTGTTCTCGAGGTACATGTTGTAGAGTCCACTCTTTGAGGCGGTGCAATGTGACTTGTAATTTGTCTAAGTACCTTTGCATCATGTCCCCTCGATCTTCGAAAGTTATGTTTACCTGGTTAACTACCAGTAGGGAGTCACATTTAGCTTCAATGACTTCGGCTCCCAAGCTCTTAGCTAGTTCGAAACATGCAATCATAGCCTCATACTCGGCCTCGTTGTTAGTCAATTTGGCAGTTTTAATTTATTGTCTAATAGCATTGCCCGTAGGTAATTTTAAAACAATGTCGAGCCTGGACCCTTTCACATTCTAGCCTCCATCCATGAAGAGGGTCCATGATGTACCCGATTTAAGTAGAAGTTCCTTTTACACTTTGGGTACGAGGGATGACGAAAAATCGGCCACGAAGTCTGCCAAAATTTGAGACTTGATGGTTGTTCAGGGTTGATATTCGATATCATACCCACCAAGTTCAATGGACCATTTGGCCAATCGGCCGAAAACTCGGGCTTGTGCAAAACATTTCGAAGGGGATATGTGGTGATTACACATATGGGGTGACACTGAAAATATGGCTTTAATTTTCTAGATGCGCTTAGTAATGCAAGTGCTAATTTTTCTATGTGTGGATACCGAGTTTCGGCATCCCCTAAAGTTTGAATTACGTAGTAAACTGGAAATTGCGTACCTTGTTCTTCTCAAACTAACACACCACTTACCGTTATCTCGGACACTGCCAAGTATAGGTACAACTTCTCATCTGCCTTTGGGGTGTGGAGAAAAGGTGGGCTCGATAGGTATCATTTCAATTCCTGCAATGCTTGCTGACATTCCGGGGTCCATGTAAATTCATTTTTCTTTTTGAGTAAGGAAAAGAACATGTGGCTCTGATCTGATGACCTCGAAATGAACCGGTCTAAGGCAGCTATCCGTCCGATAGCCTCTGAACAGCTTTCACGCTGTCCATGACGGTGATGTCCTCGATGGACTTTATCTTATCGGGATTGATCTCGATTCCTCAATTTGACACCATGAAGCCGAGGAATTTGCCCGAGCCGACCCCGAAAGCACACTATTTGGGGTTAAGCTTCATGTTGTATTTCCTCAAAATTTTGAATGTCTCCTACAAATGAGTCAAATGGTCCTCTACACGCATGGACTTTACTAACATATCGTCAATGCAAACTTCCATTGATTTCCCTATCTGTTCTTCGAACAACTTGTTAACTAGGAATTGATATGTAGCTCCCGCATTTTTTAGCCTGGAGGGCATTACATTATAGCAGTAAGTTCCATACTTAGTGATAAAATAAGTTTTTTCCTGGTCTACTGGTCCATCTGGATTTGGTTTTACCCAGAATAGGCGTCGAGAAAAGTAAGCATCTCGTGGTCGGTCGTGGCATCGATCATTCGATCGATGTTCGGAAAAGGAAAAGATTCTTTAGACATGCTTTATTCAGGTTCTAATAATCTACACACATTCTAAGTTTGTTCCCTTTTTTGGGGACTACGACTACGTTGGCTAACCACTCGAGATATTTTATTTCCCGCATGGACCCTATTTTAAGAAGTTTGGTTACCTCCTCCTTTATGAAGGCGTGTTTCACCTCGGACAGATGCCTTCAATTTTGCTTTATCGGTCTAAACTTGGGATCCATGCTCAACCGATGAGTTGTTATCTCGGGCAAGATTCCTATCATGTCTAAATGGGACCATGCAAAGAAATTCATGTTATCAATATGAAATTGAATGAGTTATTTCCTAAGCTCGAGGGTCAACCCCGTTCCCAGGTATACCTTTCGCTTGGGTAGATACTCGATCAGTATCACCTGTTCCAGCTCCTCGACCGTTGATTTGGTTGCATCCGATTATTCGAGAACGACGAAAGTTCGAGGAGTGAGAAAATCCTCTTCTTCTTCTTCTTCGATTACCTGTTTATCCGGTTCGGTCGAGACTGGGGTCGGTGATTGCTATTTGGCCGCTTGATTATCCTTGGTGCTTCAACTTTTGAGGTCGAAGGCGCTGGTATCGACGTCACCTCGTCGACTGCAAACATTTCCTTTGCAGCGTGTTGTTCCCCATAAACTGTTTTCACACCATCCACTATTGGGAACTTCATCATTTGGTGAAGGGTCGATGGTATTGTCCTCATGTTGTGGATCCATGGCCTTCCGAGCAGTGCATTGTATCTCATGTCGCCTTCGATGACATGAAATTTTGTATCTTGGATGGTCCCAGCCACGTTCTTTGGTAGGATTATCTCTCCTTTTGTTGTTTCACTAGCCATGTTGAAGTCGTTTAGGACTCGAGATGCAGGTATAATCTGGTCTAGCAAGACGCTCTACGACCCTCGATCTGATTATGTTTGCCGAACTACCTGGATCCACGAGAACATGTTTAACTTGAATTTTATTTAGCAAAATAAAAATTACCAGGGCGCCATTGTGCATCTGAGAGAGGCCTTCCATTTCTTCATCGTTGAATGTTAGAGTGCCTTCGGGCACATAGTCTCGAGTTCGTTTCTCTCTTGTGATCGATACTTTGGTGCGTTTGAATATAGGGCCTTGTAGGATATCGACCCCGCCGACGATCATATGGATAACATGATGAGGTTCTTCTTGCTCGTTCTTTCTGTTGGCATCTCTCTCCCTGAAGTGATTTTTGGCTCCATCATTGAGGAATTCTCTAAGATGGCCTTCGTTGAACAAACGAGCTACTTCCTCTCTTAACTGTCTGCAGTCTTCGACCCTATGACCATGTGTGCCATGATATTTGAAAATTAGATTCGTATTTATTTGAGAAGGATCGATTTGTATAGGTCTGTACCACCTAGTGTCTTTGATCCTTCTGATGGCCGATACAATCCCCGACGCATCGACACTGAAATTGTACTCCGATAATCGTGGTGCTTTTGTGGGATCAGCATATTTGTCGAAACCAGTTTTGCTCATGAGTCTCCGAGAGTTCTGCCCTCGGTCTCCCCTTGATCATTCCGGGCGGGGTTGCATCCCGGATGGTTATTCCTTCTATCTGAAACATATGGCTCATACCGATCTCTATTCGGCCTCGATTCTCTGTCAACGTCTCTTTTATTTTTACCTGTCGATCGGTTAGGATGCACTTAACCTGAGGGGGCTCTCAGTCAGTCGTCCTCGATTCTAATCTTCAATGGATATTGGTTGTGAACATCTGCCCAAGTCACAGTCGGGTACTCTATTAAATTCTTCTACAGCTGGCGTGATGCGATCGAACTCCGCTTGTTTAATCCCTGGGTGAAAGCTTGAACATCCCAATCGTCGGTAGCTGGCGGTAATTCCATACGTTCCATTTGGAATCGAGATACAAACTCTCTTAGCATCTCGTTATCCCTCTACTTCACTTTGAAGAGATCTGATTTTCTCGTGGCAACCTTTATTGCACCAGTGTGTGTTTTTACTAATGAATCTGCTAACATGGAGAACGAATCGATAGAATTCGGCGGCAAGTTGTGATACCAAATCATAGCTCCCTTCGACAGGGTTTCTCCGAACTTTCTTAGCAATACTGACTCGATTTCATCGTCTTCCATATCATTTCCTTTTATGGCACATGTATAAGAGGTAACGTGCTCATTGGGGTCCGAGGTCCCGTTGTATTTAGGTATATTTGCACAAACGTTTTGCAGTCCATTCTTTTTAAGATCGGTGGTGCCCCTAGTATCTGACCAACTCGAGAGTTATAAGTTTCCACTTTCTTGTCGTTGGCCTTGATTTTTTTCTCTCCCGATTCTATTCTCTTAGTAAGCTCCTCGAGCATTCTCATTATAGCAGGGTCCGTTGTCGAAGTATTGTCACCTGACCTTTCAAGCACTGGCTCGGTACGGCGAGTAGCCTCTTGTTCGACCTTATTCGATGCCACGTACTGATTTTGCAACTGAGCAATGTCATTTTGTTGGGCTTGCAGCATTTCAAATATAACTTGGAGACTGACACCTTCGTCTCCTCTGCCCTGAGTACCTCGACCGTCAGTTCAACCCTCTTTGCGTACGCTTCCACAGGGGTCCCCACCTAAATTCGTATTCGAAGCAACATGCGAACCGACATCGACCGGGTTGACGGGTGGTGCTCCTCTGAGGTATGCTTGTGGCACCTCGATTCCCGGAGCGATAATATTCTCGTTCTCTCCGTAGAGTACGAGACCGTTGTCACCATCTGTAGTAGTATTTTGTGAGTTTGACATGATTTATCCTGAAAATTAAAATTCTTGACAAGAAACAAGCGTAAAATAGTGTGTTATGTCTGAATTAGTACTGAACAATCACTATTATCCTTAGCCCCACGGTGGGCGCCAAACTGATTACCTCAAAATACGAGTAACAATTAAACTTGTAATGTGGTTATAAGGATACGTGATCTAATTCAATGATAATTGATAAAAAGCTAAATTGATAAAGGAATTAAATAATTGTGGTACATCAAACCAGTATCGTTTGAAAGTTAACGACCTCGGCTTGGAGTGGTGTTGAGATCGAACGTTAAGTGCCACAATAATAATAATAAGAACAATATGAACAATACGAACAATATGAACAGTAAAAAATTAAGAGCGAGTAAAAGAGTAGAGTACTTTGTATTTCTCAATAGTTGCGTAGATGATAATTTGTGTATGATGATGTGTTACAAATGAACATGGTTCCTCTTTATATAGAAGAGGAATCCTAAATAACTCTAATTTCGAAAGTAAAATACATGATTGGTATCAATAACTGTTAATGGTTCTGTCAGTTCCGAGATTCTCGCCGAGATTGGTGGTCGATTATGGATATCTCGTGATTCTGTTACTTCGTTGTCGATTTGGCCCGATCTCGATCCCTTAGTCTTCATGTTCCTCGAGCCCGAACTTGCTTCGCTACTGGCTCATTCTCGAGGCATACCCTCGAGCACGTAACATCGGGTGTCCTCGATTTTTACCGTATACAGAAATATTTACTTTAAAATCTTGAGACGTATATAAATATTTTAATAGTAAATATAGAATACTATCACTCCAACCATTCTTTAAGATATTCAGAGGCACTCGATGACATTGTGAATCTGTCACTATGCTACAAATTTAATGGTTTGATATTTATGTTATAAAATACATATTATGGATGTCCACTAATCAAATATAACTCCCACTTCTCTTCTCTATTAACCTCCCACTACTTCTTACTATTATGGTTGTAACTCTCATACCTCCATAACCTCCCCATGATCTTCCTCTATGATCTCAAATGGTTAATGTCATGTTTATGGCATTCTTTTGTATACCTCTATATAATACTACAAATAGAGAATGAGAAATGATATTGTATATCCACTTGAAACACTTGATGAAATAAGAATCTCTCCTCTCTTTATCTATACATTCTTGTCTATTTTCTTGTTTTATATTATTACTTTGAGCTTAGTTTCTTAACACGTTATCAGCAGAAATTGCTATATTCTTCTTATATTTTCTATAAGAGATGAAAGCCTTCCATGGTAGCTGCGACCTTGAATCAATTTGGTTGAACCTGTGAAAATCTAGGCATTTCGTTGCCATATTAATGTTGTGCTTGCTTCTAGTATACAGGGAGTATCATTTTTCAGTTGCCATGAATTCTACAATTAACTTACATCAATATTTAAAACTTGGTTTAATTTGTGTAACTTAACAATTTAGTTTCATTTTTGCAGATATATACATATGGAGTACCTGCTTTAGAGTGACAATCAAGAGCATATTACGATGGTTTGACATCATCTCCCATATGCACTGCTCCGACAGTTTGCAAGCCAAGATATGGAATTGTTAACTATTGAGAAGGCTTCTAATTAATCTTAAAAAATAATAAGAATTTAAATTTATGTTGTGGTCAAAATAAATTTTGTATAACTTAGATAGTTTTATTCCTTTTATATATGGTTGTTCGTGAAAAAGTGACTGTCACACCTCCTTTTTACTACCCCGGAAGGGTATAAGGGAGTTTTTCCAATTCAAGTAACAATCGAAACGGGATTATTTTATTTAAAATTCAGAGTCGCCACTTGGGATAGTTTTATGGTGTCCCAAGTCACCGGTTTAAATCCCGAATCGGGGAAAAATTGACTTTGTTTTACAGTCGCGAACACAGAAATCTGGGTAAGGAATTCTGTAACCCGGGAGAAGGTGTTAGGCATTCTCGGATTTTGTGGTTTTGGCACGGTCGCTCAACTATTGATAGTTGGCCTAATTATCTGATTTAATACATATTTGAAACCTATGTGCATTTTAAACTTTTCAACCGCTTTTAGTATTTATGGAATTTGTTTGAAACAAGTCACGATTGTCGCGCACTTGATAGTTTTGTACACATCGCAAATCTCGTCACGTGAAACGCACCCGTGATTCAAAACGTTTTTTAATTATTTGAAGATGGGGATCGAGTCACGCCAGCGTGCACTCAAATGTTGGAGTTACGCATCGATGACTATGCCACGAGAACAGTACCCATAGTCATGATAATTTATTGTTTATTAATTTCTCCTAAAGCAAAATACAATGCTCATAAGTTGATTTCCTAATTTGAGATTAATTGTAAAAGGTCCGTGATTTATGGAAAACTATTTGAACAAGTCGCGATGTCGCGCACTCGTTTGCTTTTGTGCACTTTGCGAAGCACGCCACGGGAACCGTACCCGCGATCTACAACATGCTTATTTTTATTATTGTTAGAATGGGTCACCTGAAATGCACACCCGAATGAGATTATGTATCACGACTATGCCACGGAAACCGTACCCATAATCGTGATGATTTAATTTTGCGCCTAAAGTAAACTACAATGTTCATACTTTATTCAACTTTTAAAACCAAATTCGATTCTCTCGTTGGGCAAGGTCGAAGCCTAATTCTCATTAGTTCCAACTCCATTAAAGAAATATATGGTAACATCACATGACCTTAAATCTTTCATATCAGTATTCCAACAATCAAGAGCAAAAATAGAAACAAAATATGCAGGAATCCCCTTGAGACATACAATGCTAAAACGCATATATATCACTGCTGATGGTTGGAGGTTCGTATCTGTCCCTCGTCTGGAAGTGAGTTTTGGCATTTTTTATTATTTTTGTGATCAGTAATACTTCATTTGAGGTTTAGGCATTCTTATATTAATATCTTAAGTTAATCTGAATGAAAGGCAGATAGATTAATTAATGAACTCATTTAGATCTAGCTACTTACACTGCAACAGAACAACTTAACACACATACATCTATCATATATAATTTGACGTAGATTAACTCTATCATGCCATCAATATAACACACCATCAAGGATACATCCATTCAATCAATTAAGTTAGCACAAGTAGATAAAAAAAGATGGACCTTATGTGTATTGATATGAAACTCCAAACGTACACAGCGAAGTCGGATTCCGATTGTCAAACTCGACCGGAGAAAATGAACAGCAACAAAATCTCGGACCGGAGCTTACGAACCTCAAGCGACGCCGGTATCCTCGAATCGAAAAAACAGTGGATAATGACAAGAACAGGGCCAGTTGGATTAGCAGTGGTCGCCGGAGAAGGAGATGACGAACAGTGCTCGCAGAACAGTGCAGTGAATTTGCCGAAGAAGGCGTCAGAGTCCGCGACTGTAGAATTTTGAACTTATCTTTTCTTATTATTATTTTAATGGTCGCGATGGGAAAGACGAAGCTAAAAGCTTTAAGGCAGATGAAGATTGGGAACTCTCGCTGGCGGAAAACGGAGAGGATAAGCCAAGGACGACAGTGAGTCGGGAAACGCTGCTGCTTTTAGGGTGTTTGTGTGATGACCAAAGGGGTCATTTTATAAAATTAGACTCTGTTCCATGCTTAATAGCCATAAAAAGACTAAAATATAATATCTCAATTTGCGTGCGCAGTCCGGGCGTGAAACCGAAAAGCTTTTATGTGAAATTATGAGAAATAGTGATTTTTAGAATTTAAATTTGATAAAAGTTGACTTTGGCCAACATTTTGAGTAAACAGACCCGGATCCGTGTTTCGATGATCCCGAGAGGTCCGCAGTAAAATATGGGACTCGGGCGTATGCCCAAAAATGAATTCCGAGGTCCCAAGCCTTAGAAATCAATTTTTGACAGAAATTGTTTTGCTGAAATATTTATGAATTAAAGAAAATAAATAATGCTAAAAATAATTGGTATCGTGTCCGTATTTTATTTTCGAAGCCCGATACAACTTTGTATGATAATTAAAGGTTAACTGTGAAATTTGGTAAAAAACGGAGTTCGTTTGACGTGATTCGGACACCCGGTTGAGAAATTATGAACTTTAAGAGTTTTCGTTGAAAATGATGAGTTTTGAGGTTTAATTCATAGATTTACATGTTATTTTCATGGTTTTATCGCACGAACAAGTTCGTATGATGTTGTTAGACTTGCGTGCATGTTTTGTTTAGAGCCCCGAGGGCTCGGGTGAGTCTCGGATAGGCCACGAGAGGTTTTGATCATGTTAAAAACTGTTGGTTTTTCTTTTGTTGGTGCCCAAACATTTGTTCTATGCGATCGCATAGAGTAAAGGTTGAGGGCCTTATTTTTTGTGATACGCGATCGCATAGTTGGGGGTGCGAACGCGAAGGGAGGGAGGAGGTTACCCTACCCGACCGCACCAAGAAGGTCGCGATCGCATAGAGTCAGGTCGGGCTGGGGACTGGGTAGTCGTTAGGCAGTGCGAACGCGGCCCTAGGCTCGCGATCGCGTAGGGATGGGATGCTAAGCCTATGCGAATGCAGCCATGGGCCCGTGATCGCGTAGAACCCCTGTTCACTGTTATAAAAACGAATTAAAAATCGGGCAGAACCCTTTCTTCTCCTATTTTCATGGTAAAAATCTAGGATTTGGGTAAAATTAGGGAGTTTTGTATAAATCGAATTTTATATCAAATTAAGCTCGAATTTCAAAACTAATAACATATTTGGGTTCGTGGGTGAATGGGTAAACGTAATTTGGTCCGAACCCCGAGTTTAGACCAAGCAAGCCCGGGGTCGGGTTTTCACTTTTTATTAGAAAACTTAGGAAAAAGTATATTTTTCGATAAAGTTAGTTCCTTTAGCATTAGTTAATGATGTTAAGTTAATTTTGATTAGATTCGAGAAAGTTAGAGGTGAATTCAAAAGAAAAAGCAATAGTTGAGCATTGAGTGGCCTGCGGAATTGAGGTAAGTGTTTGGTCTAACTTTGGCTTGAGGTAATAGGACTCCCCACTTGTTTTTTATGTGAAATGCATGGGTGTGGTGCATAGGTGAGGTGACGAGTATGTATGCACCACCCAAATTGGTTGTCAAACATGATCCCCTTTTCTGTTCCCCACTTATTTGATCATTGTCTTAACTATTATATGTTTTCTATGACTATTCGGCCTTGTTGAGTTATTGTTAGTTATTGTTGTGACTATTTGGAAAGAGTATTGGTTGTTTGAGCTGGTTTTCTTGTGATATGAACATGGTTGAGAGGTTGGTATTGTTTTTACGAAATAAAGGTATATATTTTGACGTTTCTGTTGGTTTCATGGTTGAGAGGTTATTGATGAAGATATGAGAAAAATATAGTTTATTATTTATAATTGTTGAGACAAAAGTATTGTGAAAGGCTTGGCCTAAATTTTGAATAAATTGATATGATATGTCTGGTGGGAGCGGGTTGCACGCCGCAACAAGGAGTGATAAGGGTGGACATGTGAGATCGGGTTGCACGCCGCAACATGAGTAATAATGGTGATATTTTAGGGAGGAGAAATAAGGGAGGACAGGTGGGAGCGGGTTTCACGCCGCAACAAGGATCGATAAGGGAGGACAATTATATTTTACTAATTTTTAAAGAAAAAGAAAATAAAAGTTTTGAAAGGTTAAAATGCCTATTTTACTACTCTTTAAAATATTTCAGTACTATTTTTATTCAAAGTTAAAGTTTGGAACTTTGAAGAGTTCTTTGAGAATTGGTTATAGCTGAGTTATTTTATTTTGTTGCAGCACTTGTGTATCTATTTGCTTAGATTTCTTTCTGGCTTTATTATTTATTGTTGTTATCGATTATATTGTTGAAGCCCGACTTAGCCTCGTCACTACCTCGCCGAGGTTAGGCTCGACACTTACTCAGTACATGGGGTCGGTTGTACTGATACTACACTATGTGCTCTTTTGCACAGATCCAGGTACTAGTCAGCAGTAGAGGATTCCAGGACGACCACCCGATTCATTTGGAGACAAGAGGTACATCTGTCGGCGTTCACAGATTCCGCGAGTCTTCTCCTATTTCTACATTTATATTATTCAGAATAGTTACACTATTTCTTTCAGCCATTAATTGTAGTATTCTTAGTAGTTCGTGGATTGTGACACCAAACCCTGGGGTAGTCTTAGAGTTAATTATATAATTAGTTTGTGGTTCGTTTCAGTTCGTTGATTATTATTATTATTTTGTTTTGAGGTTGTTGGACATTGTGTTAATTAAAACCACTTTAAATTATTTTATTTATGCGTAAGTAATTAATTAAGAAAGTTGGTTAATCGAATTCTAACATTGGCTTGCCTAGCAAGTGTGGTGTTAGGCGCCATCACGATCCCTAAGGTTGGGAATTTGGGTCGTGACAAGTTGGTATCAGAGCACTAGGTTTACTTAGGTCCCACAATCCACGAACAAGCTTAGTAGAGTCTGAAGGATCGGTACGGAGACGTCTGTACTGTCTGAAGGATCGGTACGGAGACGTCTGTACTTATCTCTCAGAGGCCATTGAGTTAGGAAACAACTCCATTTTTATTTCTATTCTATCGCGCGAATTATTGTACCTTAAATACTGATTTGGATTCTTCTATTCTCTCGCAGATGGAGAGAACACGTGCTTCATGTTCCGCTGACCAGAATTCCGGACCTCCAGCAGCAGCAGCTCCTACTAGGGGTAGAGGCCGAGCGGTAGGACTCAGCCCATTGCTTAGGCAGCAGCCACAACTGCAGAACCCCAGATTGAGATTAATGAGGAGGTTCCGGCTCAGACTGTCCCAGCGGGACCAACTCAGGTTCCCGAGGGGTTTATTGCTTCCCCAGTTCTTCAGGATGCTTTGGTCCGTTTAGTGGGCCTTATGGAGAGTGTGGCCCAGACTGGCACTTCTCCTATTGCAGCAGCCGTATCTCAGGCTGGAGGAGGGGTCTCGACTTCTACTACCCACACTCCAGTTCAGAATACTCCTCAAGTTCAGACTCTAGTGACCAATATCGTTGGGGTAATTTAGCAAGTTGCAGCAGTGCCGCCCGCTAATGGGGCAACCATGTCATCAGATGCTTTGTGGAGACTTGACAGGTTCATTAAGCTATTTCCTGTCCATTTCAGTGGTGCTACTTCGGAGGATCCACAGGAATATCTGGATAGTTGTCATGAGGTGTTGCGTAATATGGGTATTTCGGAGACCAATGGGGTCGATTTTGCAGCTTTTCAGATGACTGGTTCCGCCAAGAAATGGTGGAGAGATTAGTTGTTGACTAGGCTAGTAGGATCACCTGCTCTGACTTGGGATCAGTTTTCTCATCTCTTTTTTGAGAAATTCTTACATGTCACTACACGAGAGGATAAGCGTCGTCAGTTTGAGCGACGACAGCAGGGCAACATGACTGTGACTCGGTACGAGACTCATTTTGTGGACCTGGCTAGACATGTTATCCTTATATTTCCCACAGAGAGGGAGAGGGTCAGACGGTTTATTGATGGCCTTGCTCAGCCCATTAGGTTGCAGATGGTCAAGGAAACAGGGTCCGAGATTTCTCTTCAGGATGCAACTAATATAGCTAGGAGGGTTGAGTCTGTTCTTGGGATGGGAGGTCAGGGGTCAGACAAGAGACCTCGTCATTCCGGTGTTTTCAGTGGTGCCTCATCTGGAGGCAGGACTTCATTTAGCAGAGGCCATTCATCCAGGCCATTCCATTCAGCGCTACAGGTTTCACATGGTACTTCAGGGGGTCGTGGTTCTTATGTACCTCCTTCTGCTCAGCCAGTCTACAGTGCTCCTTCAGCTCCTATTAGAGCACCTCCTCTATATAGTTATTATCGTGGTCAACCGGTTCGTCAGGGTCAGTCCTCATATCAGGAGGGATGTTTTGAGTGTGGTGAATATGGGCATGTTCTCAGAGCTTGTCCGAGATTTCTAAGTAGTCAGCATCAGTACTAGGGTTCTCGTGCCATAGTTCTGACACCAGCTACAGTACCACCTTCCCAGCCAGCAAAGGGTAGGGGTCAGGCAGTCAGAGTTAAAGGCCATAATGTTAGAGGTGGAGGACAAATAGCTAGAGGTGGAGGTCAGCCTGCTAGAGGTGGAGGTCCTCCCAGAGGTGTGGTTCAGGGTGGTGGGGCTCAGCCCCGACTATATGCTTTTCGAGCTAGGCCTGAGGCAGAATCCTCCGACGCTGTTATCACAAGTATCATCTTAGTTTGTGATAGAGCTGCTTCCGTTTTGTTTGATCCAGGGTCTACTTATTCGTGTGTTTCCTCCTATTTTTCCTCGTATTTGAATGTGCGCCGTGATCCCTTGAGTGTTCCTGTATTTGTGTCTACACCGGTGGGGGATGCTATTGTGGTAGATCGAGTATATCGTTCATGAGCGGTAGTCATTAAAGGTCTTGAAACTAGTGTTGATCTTTTACTTCTAGACATGGTTGACCTTGATATTATATTGGGCATGGATTGGTTGTCGCCCTATAATGCCATTTTAGACTGTCACGCCAAGACGGTTACTTTAGCCTTACCGGGGTTGCCTCGATTAGAATGGAAAGGGACTCCTTGTCATCCTCCCAGCCGGGTAATTTCATATGCTAAGGCTCGTCTCATGGTGGAGTAAGGGTGTTTGGCTTATTTGGCTCATATTCGTGATTCTGATGCTGAGGTATCTTCTATAGAGTCAGTTCCTATCGTACGTGAGTTTCCTGAGGTATTTCCTGTAGACCAGTCGGGTATGTCGCCCGACAGGGATATTGGTTTTTGTATTGATGTGGCTCCGGGCACTCAGCCCATTTCCATTCCTCCATATCGGATGGTCCCACCAGAATTGAAATAATTGAAAGAACAGTTACAAGATTTGCTAGATAAGGGTTTCATAAGACCCAATGTCTCGCCTTGGGGTGCACCGATTTTGTTTGTAAAAAAGAAGGATGGGTCAATGAGAATGTGCATAGACTACAGGCAACTGAATAAAGTTACTATCAAGAATAAATATCGATTGCCAAGGACTGATGACCTTTTTGAACAGCTTCAGGGTGCTAGAGTGTTTTCAAAAATTGATTTGAGCTCAAGCTACCATCAACTGAAGATTAGGGTGTCCGATATCCCTAAGACAGCTTTTCGTACGAGGTATGGGCACTATGAATTTTTGGTTATGTCTTTTGGGCTGACTAATGCTCCATCGGCCTTTATGAACTTAATGAATCGGGTTTTCAAGCCACATCTGGATTCTTTTGTGATCGTGTTCATTGATGACATTCTTATATACTCCCGCAGTCGGGAAGAGCATGAGCAGAATCTCCGTATAGCACTCCAGATTTTGAGGGATAATCAGTTGTATGCTAAGTTTTCTAAATGTGAGTTCTATTCGGTAGCCTTTTTGGGTCATATCGTATCAGCTGAGGGTATTCAGGTTGATCCTAAGAAGATAGAGGCAGTCAAGAACTGGCCTAGACCCACCACAACCACGAAGATTAGGAGTTTCTTGGGTTTGGCCGGTTACTACCGTCGTTTTGTGGAGGGGTTTTCATCTATAGCAGCCTCAATGACTAAATTGACTCAGAAAGGTGCCCCATTTACATGGTAAGATGAGTGCGAGGCGAGATTTCAGAAGCTCAAGACAGCTTTGACTTCAGCACCGGTGTTGGTGTTACCATCATATTCGGGTTCTTTCACGGTGTATTGTGATGCTTCTCGAGTTGGCCTTGGAGCAGTGTTGATGCAGGATGGCAAGGCGATTGCGTATGCGTCTCGTCAGTTGAAAGTCCATGAGAAGAATTACCCTGTTCATGATTTAGAGTTGGCAGCTATTGTACATGCTTTGAAAATTTGGAGGCATTATCTTTATGGCGTGTCGTGTGAAATTTTTACTGACCATCGCAGCCTCCAGTACTTATTCAAGCAGAAATATCTAAATTTGAGGCAGCGGAGGTGGTTAGAGTTGTTAAAAGATTATGATGTCATTATATTGTATCACCCGGGGAAGGCCAATGTGGTGGCCGATGCATTGAGTAGAAAGGCGGTGAGTATGGGCAGTCTTGCGTATATCCTATTCAGCAAGAGACCGTTGGCTTCAGACATTCATACTTTGGCTAATCAGTTTGTGAGGTTGGATATTTCTCCCAGCAGTGTCCTAGCTTATATTGTTGTTCGGTCTTCTCTAATTGATCGTATCCTAGAGCAGCATGCTGATGACCCACATTTGGCAGTCCTTAAGGACACGGTTCGGCACGGTGATGCCAAGCAGGTTACAATTAGAGATGATGGCGTTTTGAGGATACAAGGTAGGTTGTGTGTGTCTAATGTTGATGGCCTCCGTGAGTTGATCCTTGAAGAGGCTCATAGCTCCAAGTATTCTATTCACCCAGGTGCAGTAAAAATGTACCAAGATTTGAAACAACATTATTGGTGGAGAAGGATGAAAAAAGGACATTGTGGTTTATGTGGCTCGTTGCTTAAATTGTCAACAGGTAAAGTATGAGCAACAAATACCTGGCGGTTTGCTTTAGCAGATAGAGATTCCTGAGTGGAAGTGGGAGCGTATCACTATGAACTTCGTTGTTGGGCTCAGAGGAAATTCGATGTGGTTTGGGTTATTGTGGACAGGCTGACTAAGTCAGCACACTTCATTCCTGTGGCTAGTACTTATACTTCAGAGCGGTTGGATGAGTTGTATATTCGGGAGATTGTTCTCCTTCATGGGGTGCCCGTGTCTATCATTTCTAATCGGGGTACACAGTTTACTTCGCACTTCTAGAGGGCAGTTCAGCGTGTGTTAGGTACCCGAGTAGAGTTGAGTACAGCATTTCACCTTCAGATTGACGAGCAGTCCGAGCGTACCATTCAGATATTGGAGGACATGCTCTGTGCTTGTGTTACTGACTTTGGAGGTTCATGGGATCAATTCTTGCCGTTAGAGGAGTTTGCTTATAATAATAGTTATCAGTCGAGCATTCAGATGGCTCCTTTTGAGGCATTATATGGTAGACGGTGCAGATCGCCAGTTGGATGGTTCGAGCCAGGAGAGGCTCGGTTGTTGAGTACCGACTTAGTTCAGGAGGCCTTAGATAAGGTCAAGATTATTCAGGAGAGACTTCGTGCGGCTCAGTCTAGGCAGAAGAGTTATGCCGATCATAAGGTTTGTGATGTAGCATTCATGGTTGGAGAGAGAGTATTTCTTCGTGTGTCTCCCATGAAGGGTGTTATGAGGTTTGGGAAGAAGGGTAAGTTGAGCCCTAGGTATATCAGGCTGTTTGAGATTCTTGATAAGGTGGGGGAGGTAGCTTACAGACTTGCATTGACTCCAGGGTTATCCTCAGTTCATCCGGTATTCCATGTGTCTATGCTCCGAAAATATCATGGTGACCCATCCCACGTGTTAGATTTCAGCTCTGTCCAATTGGACAAAGATTTGACTTATGAGGAGGAGCCGGTAGCTATTTTAGACCAGCAGGTTCGCCAATTGAGATCTAAAAGTTTTCCTTCAGTTCGAGTGCAGTGGAGAGGCCAGCCCGTTGAGGCATCTACTTGGGAGTCTGAGTCAGACATGCAGAGTAGATACCCACACTTGTTCGCCACTTCAGGTAATTTTTCTATGTCCGTTCGAGGACGAACGTGTGTTTTAGAGGTGGAGATTGTGAGACCCAAAGGGTCATTTTATAAAATTAGACTCCATTCCATGCTTAATAGACATAAAAAGACTAAAATTAAATACCTCAATTTGCGTGCGCAGTCCGGGCGTAAAACCGGAAAGCTTTTATGTGAAAATATGAGAAATAATAATTTTTAGAATTTAAATTTGGTAAAAGTTGACTTTGGTCAACATTTTGAGTAAACGGACCCTGATCCGTGTTTCGACAATCCCGTGAGGTCCGCAGTAAAATATGGGACTCAGGCGTATGCCCGGAAATGAATTCCGAGGTCCCAAGCCTAAGAAATCAATTTTTGAAAAAAATTGTTTTGCTAAAATATTTATGAATTAAAGAAAATAAATAATGCTAAAAATCATTGGTATTGGGTCTGTATTTTGGTTCTGGGGCCCGATACAACTTTGTTATGATAATTAAAGGTTAACTGTGAAATTTGGTGAAAAACGGAGTTCGTTTGACGTGATTCGGACACTTAGTTGAGAAATTATGGACTTTAAGAGTTTTTTTGTTGAAAATGATGAGTTTTGAGGTTTAATTCATAGATTTTACATGTTATTTTCACGATTTTATCGCACGATCAAGTCCGTATGATGTTGTTAGACTTGCGTGCATGTTTTGTTTAGAGCCCCGAGGGCTCGGGTGAGTTTCGGATAGGCCACGAGAGATTTTGATCATGTTAAAAGCTGCTGGTTTTTCTTTTGCTGGTGCCCAGACATTTGTTCTATGCGATCGCATAAGGAGTTCCGCGATCGCATAGAGTAAAGGTTTTAGGCCCGATTTTTTGTGATACGCGGTAGCATAGTTAGGGGTGCGAACGCGAAAGGGAGGGGGGAGGTTACCCTACGAGACCGCACCAAGAAGGTCGCGATCGCATAGAGTCAGGTCGGGCTGGGGGCTGGGTAGTCGTTAGGCATTGCGAACGCGGCCCTAGGCTCGCGATCGCGTAGGGCTGGGATGCTAAGCCTATGCGAACGCAGCCCTGGGTCCGCGATCGCGTAGAACCGCTGTTCAGTGTTATAAAAACGGATTAAAAACCGGGCATAACCCTTTCTTCTCTTATTTTTCGAGGTTCTAGCCCTAAAAATGATTTTTCTTCAACAATCTTCATCCCCAATTCATAGGTAATCAATTCCAAACCTTGTTCTTTCAATTCCTTACTATTTTGCATCACTTTTAAAGCAAATATAAAGAATTTTCATGGTAAAAATCTAGGATTTGTGTAGAATTAGGGAGTTTTGTAAAAATTGAATTTTTATATCAAATTAAGCTCGGATTTCAAAACTAATAGCATATTAGGGTTCGTGGGTGAATGGGTAAACGTAATTTGGTTCGAACCCCGAGTTTAGACCAAGCAGGCTCGGGGTCGGGTTTTCACTTTTTTTGAGAAAACTTAGGAAAAATTGTATTTTTCAATATAGTTAGTTCCTTTAGCATTAGTTAATGATGTTAAGTTAATTTTGATTAGATTCGAGCAAGTTAGAGGTGAATTCAAAAGGAAAAGCAATAGTTGAGCATTGAGTGGCCTACGGAATTGAGGTAAGTGTTTGGTCTAACTTTGGCTTGAGGGAATAGGACTCCCCACTTGTTTGTTATGTGAAATGCATGGGCGTGGTGTATAGGTGTGGTGACGAGTATCTATGCACCACC
>ML269488.1:0-14853 GCA_005239495.1 Nicotiana undulata | reverse complement strand
TGTTATATGTTCATTATTGTTTCTATGACTATTTGGCCTTGTTGAATTGTTGTTAGTTATTGTTGTGACTATTTGGAAAGAGTATTGGTTGTTTGAGCTGGTTTTCTTGTGATATGAACATGGTTGAGAGGTTGGTATTGTTTTTACGAAATAAAGGTATATATTTTGATGTTTCTGTTGGTTTCATGGTTGAGAGGTTATTGATGAAGTTATGAGAAAAAATGCAGTTTATTATTTATAATTGTTGAGACAAAAGTATGGTGAAAGGCTTGGCCTAAAATTTGAAATTTTGAATAAATTGATATGATATGTCTGGTGGGAGCGAGTTGCACGCCGCAACAAGGAGTGATAAGGGTGGACAGGTGGGATCGGGTTGCACGCCGCAACAGGAGTAATAAGGGTGATATTTTAGGGAGGAGCAATAAGGGAGGACTGGTGGGAGCAGGTTGCACGCCGCAACAAGGAGTGATAAGGGAGGACATTTATATTTTACTGATTTTTAAAGAAAAAGAAAATAAAAGTTTTGAAAGGTTAAAATGCCTATTTTACTACTCTTTAAAATATTTCAGTACTATTTTTATTCAAGGTTAAAGTTTGGAACTTTGAAGAGTTCTTTGAGAATTGGTTATAGCTGAGTTATTTTATTTTGTTGCAGCACTTGTGTATCTATTTGTTTAGATTTCTTTCTGGCTTTATTATTTATTGTTGTTATCGATTATATTGTTGAAGCCCGACTTAGCCTCGTCACTACCTCGCCTGGGTTAGGCTCGGCACTTACTCAGTACATGGGGTCGGTTGTACTGATACTACACTCTGTGCTCTTTTGCACAGATCCAGGTACTAGTCGGCAGTAGAGGATTCCAGGACGACCACCCGATTCATTTGGAGACATGAGGTACATCTGCCGGCGTTCGCATATTCCGAGAGTCTTCTCCTATTTCTACATACAATGTTGTATATTATTCAGAACAGTTACACCATTTCTTTCAGTCATTAATTGTAGTATTCTTTAGTAGTTCGTGGATTGTGACACCAGACCCCGGGGTAGTCTTAGAGTTAATTATATAATTAGTTCGTGGTTCGTTTAAGTTCGTTGATTATTATTATTATTTTGTTTTGAGGTTGTTGGAAATTGTGTTAATTAAGTCCATTTTAAATTATTTTATTTATGCGTAAGTAATTAATTAAGAAAGTTGGTCAATCGAATTCTAACATTAGCTTGCCTAGCAAGTGTGGTGTTAGGCACCATCACGATCCCTAAGGTTGGAAATTTGGGTCGTGACAGTTTGTTTGGTGTGAAAATGGTTGTGTGTGCGTGTGAGAGGTTGAAGGAGGAGATGTGGTTGTCTGGTAGTGTTGAAGAGAGGCGGCAGAGAAGAGGAGTGTCGTCGGTGGTCAGATGGCCGGCGGCGACAGTGAGGAGGAGGGAGTTGGTCGCTAGGTTTTTTGTTTTTGTCTCTTATGTGCTGATTCAGGTCTTAAGGTTGTAGGGTGGGTGCTGATGGTGTTGTCTCTTAGGGGTCTCTTGAAGTGAGGAAAAAGAAGAGAGAGCCTGATTTTTTTAGTGTAGTGGGTATTGGGCTAAGGGGAATGAGCTTTTGAAATTGGGCCAAAGACCAAAAAATGGACTTTACAACCCAAAAACTCATTCTTCCTTTTAAAAATGATACAAAATTTATAATTCTAAAAATATTAATTAAAACTTAATTAATTAAATATTAAAATAAACTCATTTTTTGTATTTTTTTTAATTTTTGTACTTAAAATAAAGTTAAAGAGTTAAAACTAGCTAAAATGACGATATTAGGCCTAAACTAAATATTAAACGCTAAAATGTATAAAATCTCTGGGAGGGTCAAAAATTACACGTCTACAGTGTCTTACTTCTATTTTGGCAGCGAAAATATATGTCACGCTAATTAATATTTTGTTTTAGACACATGAAAAATGATAATAGTTATATCATTAGATGCACATATCTCCAATCTAAATTGAGATATCTATTTCTATCGGGTATTATCTTCTTCCTTAAAGAGTAAGTCAGTTTCTTTCCAATCTAGATATGAACGGTTTCTATTTTGCAAGAATAGTTAGATGACTTGCTGAATATTTTTAATTCTTTTTAGTTCTGTTCAAGATTACTAGTCATATGCATGTGTCATGTGGTTCTCATGACTTTTTATTTGCACGAAACACTATGTGTTGATTACAATAGTTTTTAGTATTTTCCATATTGTATGAACCAATAATTTAAAAATTATTTATTTGAAAAGATTTATATCTAGCTAGTCTATTGGGACATCTTTTGTATAAATACAGAATATGCTAGTAACATTGAATAAGTTTGCTTGTTTTTTGGTGTAAAATATATCTCATTACACTTTGGATTAATTTATGGTTATTGAAATGGTAGTGCATGATATTAGTACTATATCTAAATAATATGTTTTGATAAGTTTACATATAGTATATTAGTACATGAGTACTTACTGGGCCAAAATTATCATTGATAATATTTTTTATCAAAATTCACTTATTTTTATGATAGTGTTTATTATGTTAAACTTTCTAAAGTTTGAATTTATAGCTATGTAAATTATATTCTATTCCCTGAAGTGAATCAGATAATTTGTGATAAACGTTATATAAGGATAAGACGGTGGGTTCAAGCCCCGACGCGTCATGAGGGTATGACATCGGGTTTTGAGTCATGATGCTCCATGATTGTAAGAGTTGGGTTTGTGTCCCAACTAAATATGGGCGAACATGCCTTTATATGGGTAAGCCATTCGGTTTGAGTCCCAATGCACCATATTGATGATATAATGATGACTAAGGATAAATAATGTATTTTTCATGAAAAATCATGAAGCTTGTCTCACATGATTCGCACCATTCTTGTAGTGAATATGGTAGCGGTGCATAATAAGTACAAATAAAGATAAGTGGTTGACCAATGAACGTGGTTGGGCCAAAGATCAAAATAATAACAGTCTTCATCAACAATAAAGGTTCTCAAAGTGGTCATTCAAAGGTGAAGGAGTTTGTATAATTGTGGTCTATTAATACGAGACACGTTCACATGATTATAGACATTTGTTGAAAGTACGTTCACATGATTATAGTGCATTCCCCGAAAATGTGACTTGTGATAATCATTGTAAATGCATACTCATTCCTGAAAGTAAATGTTGAAATATATATTTGATGAAAAATATGCATAAGAATGTGCTTATGCATGTTTGTATAAATACCACAACTCATCTCTAAGGGAGGTTTTAGAGGAAAAAAAGATAATGAATATTACAATGTGGTTACATGAATATGTCATTGGTTGCGTACATGTGGTACGCCAAAAATATTTTGCCATATCTTATAAAATTTATTAAAGGCAAAAATTAAGAAATAAATGATTTTTCTTATGATGATTTTGACCATGACAATTACTATAAAATAATTTTCTCCGTAACGGAGACATTCACTATATGGATGGTGTGACAAAAGATATTGTAGTACAAAATTAGTTAAGAGCTCCGGAAGACTGATTTGTTACTATACGGATAAATAAAATTGTTCTTTACATTATAGTAAGTCTCAAAAGAAACTTTTTGAGTGTCAATCATATTAGCCAAAGTGGTTGGCATTTGAGACTATAAATGAAAGGAATATTGAATATCTTCATATTACTATAATCATATCGGGTAAATATGAAAGGTTACCTGATTTTTCTTCTCTTTGTACGACAAATGTATAAGCATGATGATAGAATCACATGCAATTAAATATTTACTGAAATAAACAACAGTTGGCATGACCGGTTGGCCATCCCGGTTCAATCATGGTGCGAAAGATTTATTGAGAATTTACATTGGCATATATTGAAGAACTAGAAGGCTCTTCAAGAATTCTCTTGTGCTGCTTATTCTCATGATATACCAGCTAAGGTTGGAATTAAATCCCTGATTTCTGAAACGAATAAAAGGTGATATATTTATGGGCCCAGTCACCTGCCATGTGGACCGTTTACTATAATATGATTTTAAAAGATGCACCTATTGTATGGTCACATGTGCGTTTAATGTCAACTTGCAGTGTGAATTTTGGAAGGTTGATTGCTCAAATTGTTAGAGCACAGTTCCAGAATATAAACTATGATAGTTCTTGATATTGTTGGTTTAAATCCAACTTATTTTAGCAAAAATTGTATGCCTATAATTATAGCTAAACCATTGGTTATGAGATGTATTATTTAACATACAGCAGCACTTGTACGCATCTGGCCAAGTTACGATAAATTCTCCCTATCACAAATGATTTAGGATCAGGAACCAAATAATTTTCATCTAAAAATATGGATGTTCTATATGATTTAATTATTCCACCACAATGCACAATGATGGGTCCCCAAAGAAAGTTAGGGATATGTGTTGTGATCTCAGCATTAGAGGGAGAAATTGGCAGCTAAAAAAAAGTAATCATGGAATAAATTATTATGAGTGTACCTAGATCCTCGTACAAGAAAATGTGAACTTGAAGTTCAAGTGATAATTCATTTGTAAAATATTGTCAGGTGTATTTGCTGACCCAAAGCTAAATGTTATATTTCAGCTCCTAATGGTCCAAATAGAATAAAGTCCATGATGGACATAGTCTATGGAACACATGAAGCGTAATAGACTAATTGGTTCCAAAGATAAAACTCCTTGAAGAAGGAGAGGAGCAAATGATAAAGATGGTCATACTAAGGAGGCAAGTGCTATGTAAGAGCACCATGACATAACACTTTATAAGACGTCATGGAAGAGGCTCAGGTACCTGAAAATAATGAGATCTCGATAAGTTATGTCTTTATTGTGTGATGATGGAACCGAAGTAAAATGATCATCGATGATATTGTTGATATAATGAAGCGCTCAATATTTTTAATATTGACGAGGATCTTGATCTCAAATCTGTCATGGAATTTGGACAGATAAATGATTGGTCAATGAAAAATACGCAATCAAGATTGAATTCACTTGGAAAATGTGAAGTTTTGGACTAATAGTCCCAACACCTGAAAGTAAAAAGCAGTGGGATGACACAAGATTATACGTAAATGTCCTGGCATTGATTATATGGAAATATGTTCGCTTGTGGTGGATACAGTTGCTTTCAGATTTTAGTCTGACAATACCCGATAAATTTGATATGCGTACATAAAAATCATTGAAGGATTTAAACTGTTCTGAAGCATATTAAGGTTCCTCAGAAATTCATTAAACAAATCTTCAGCAAATCCTTATGTGGATTAGAGCAATCATGGTGTACATGATTTATTTTTGTGTCTGTTACAATTGGTGCACTATGTATCTTGGTAGAACCATGAGCATAACAATATGCTAGCGAGATCTAGTTTTATTCATATATGAAGATATTGGAATACAATTGGTACTATATTGAAAAAGGAATCGTTGATATAGATTTATTTATTCTAACAAATATTGTCAAGGTGTTGTTATGCAAATGCAGGCATTTTTTGAAGTTTGTTCTTCAAACAATCTATTTCAACTGATGAAGCAAGTGAGTCAACACACTAAAGATGTGTGACATTTCTTTGAAGAGAAGATTCCAATAATAATGAAGACGCTGATATTTTCGTATCTCAATTGAAAGAATGATATATTGAAGGAGACAGAATAAATCATATATTTCATCAAAGTTCTTTGTTAGGCACAATCTTCAACAGAATGATGAAATAGATGTTCAACAAATTTCTTCAAGGGATAATTTGGCGGAATAATTCGCATGAGTCATTGACTATCTCAACATTATAGAAGCTGTTATACAAGCTTGGAATTTATCGTCTCCAAAAAATAAAGTGATGTTTTTATGAGGGGGAGACAAATACGCATGGTACTCTTTTTCCCTTGGCTAAGGTTTTATCCCACTGGTTTTCCTGGCGAGGTTTTTAATGAGGCAGCAAGTAATGCATATTACAAAATATGTGTACTCTTTTTCCTTCACTAGGATTTTTTTTTCCACAGGTTTTTTTTCTTGTAAGGTTTTAATGAAGCACATTATCTGTGGACATCCAAGGGGGAGTGTCTACATATTATATGGATGTCCACTAATCAAATATAATTCCCACTACTCTTCTCCATTAACCTCCCACTACTTCTTGCTATTATGGTTGTAACTCTCATACCTCCATAACCTCCCCCATGATATTCCTTCATGATCTCAAATGGTTAATGTCATGTTTATGACATTCTTTTGTATACCTCTATATAATACTATAAATAGAGGATGAGAAATGATATTGTATATACACTTGAAACACTTGATGAAATAAGAATCTCTCCTCTCTTTCTCCATACATTATTGTCTATTTCCTTGTTTTATATTATTATTTTGAGCTTAGTTTCTTAACACTTTAATATTTTTAATTTTAATATTATATCTTAAAATTATGGTTTCAGATTTATATTTGACAAAAAAAATTATATTTATGCTTTGCTTAGTAAATGCTGAATTTAGAAGAATTTGTTGCCGAAATGCATTCGCCACCGTTGAAATTATTGATCTCTGAGGCAACTCAATAGTCACACAACTTTTTGTTAGCTCAGGTAATAGAATAATTAAGGAGCGACAACATTTAGATCGTTGTTTCAAACCTAGCTAGTGATCTAAAACGATAATTTTCTTCTATTAGGGGAGACTACATCTAGATCTTTGTTTTATAAGTTCTACTCCGTCATTTTAATAATTAAGATTTATTGTAAGTTTGAAAACTTTTGTAATTCCTAGGATTTAAACAACTCAATAAAATTTCTAAGTAAAATCTTAAACATTGATATATATGTTCTAATTTACACAAATAGTCGGTCATATTCATTGTTTACTTTTTCTATCCATATACATTAATTATACATATTTAACACATATAAATACATAAATTATAATCCAAGGTTCTAGGGAGAGAATTTCTGCACGTGTGTTAAGCTGAAAATGATTTTTCATTCCACTATGAAATGATCGTACACGTGTATATATACATTCACTAACTTAACCTCCACATTAAAAACTAATGTCCATTTGTTAGTTATAACTAACAATTATTAACAAACTAACATTAACTGCTAACTACTTAGCTATTCCAACACTCCCTCTCAAGTTGGAGGGTATAAAATATTAAGCACTCCTAGCTTGACAAGTAAGTAATCTTGTTGGTTTCTTCCTAACCCTTTGGTCAGAAGGTCTGCTTGCTATTTAGTTCCAATGTATTGTGTTGTGATATTCCTTTCTTTTATCTTATCCCTGACAATGGCAATCGATCTCAATATGCTTTGTACTTTCATGAAAGATGAGACTTGCTGCAATTTGAAGTGTTGCCTTGCTGTCACAAAGCAACATAACTGGTTGTCTGATAGGAATCTTCAATTCTGCAAATAGTCCCAACAACCAGGTGATCTCGATTGTTTCTCCTGCTAGACTTCTATACTCTGCTTCTGCAGAACTTCTTGATACTTTCTACTGCTTCTTGGACTTTCAGCCTATCAAAGAATCCCCAAACTTTACTAGAAACCATGTGACTGATCTTCTAATATTTGGGCAAGCTGCTCAGTCTGCATCACAAAAGCATGTTAACTCCTCTGCTTATTTACTGCTCATTAAGATCCCAATTTCTGGTGCTTGTTTGATGTACCTCACTACTATAATTTCTCATTCCCAATGTGACTTCTTTGGTGATTGCATAAATTGACTCAATGTTTGTACTGCAAAGTTTATGTCTGGTCTTGTTATTGTCAAATATATCAGCCATCCTATCAATTTCTGATATGTTGATGCATCCTCAAGAACTGTATCAGTCATTGTGCTTCCTACTTGCTTGTCATATTTCACTATAGTGAACTTTTGGTTCAAATCCAGTGGTGTTGGGATTGCTTGCTTCCTCCCAGTCCTAAGTCAGTAATCAATTGGAGTGCATACTTCCTTTGATTCAACAATATGCCTTTATTGATCTTAGCACTTCTATTCCCAGAAAATATCTTAACTGTCCAAGGTCTTTTACCTTAAATTCCTGATGCAACACATCATTAGTCTCTTAAATGAAATCCTCACTATTTCCTGTAATCAGTAGAGCATCAACATAGATTAGGATTGCTACGAAGGCACCTTCTTTCCTCTTAGTGAACATAGTCATATAGGCTTTATTGGTATCCACCCATGAGCAGGGCCTCAGTGAGCTTTATGTTTCATTGCCTCGAAGCCTGTTTTAGCCCATATAGTAACTTTGTCAACTTGCACACTTCGGTATCCCCTTGTCTCATAAATCCTTGAGGCAACTCCATATAGACCTCTTTATGCAATCACCTTGTAGGAATACATTGTTACATCCAATTGGTACAAGTTCCACCTTTTGATGTTGCAAGTGCAATGACAGTCCTCACTGTCACAATTTTTACAACTAGTGAAAATGTTTCATGGTAGTCCAAGCCTTCCTTTTGGTTGTACCCCTTGTCTACCAACCTTTTTGTATCTCTCTACTTCTCCATTAGCCTTCTTTTTTATTTTGTACACCCATTTAGATCCAATAGCATTTTTACCTCTTGGTAGGTCAACAATCTCTCATGTGTTGTTATCCTCCAATGCCTTTATCTCTAACTCTATTGCTTCAATCCACTTTATATCCTTTGATGCTTTTTCAAAGCTTTGTGGTTCTGTTGTTGCTGAAATCTTGGCCAACATGCTTTTGCAACTAGCTAAGAGACTATCATATGAGAGGTAGTTTGATATAGGATATAAAACTCCATTAGCCTTCTTCTTTATGACATAGTCCTGCAGCCACAATGGCTATTTGGTATGCCTTTCTGACTTCCTCCTTATTTTATGAGACTCATGTCCCATAAGGTCACCCATAGCATTCATCTCATTAACATCCTAATCATCTATCTGTTCTGAAATGTCTTCAACTTCAGCATAAGCTTGTTCTGCAGGTGTAACAATTTGATCATCTGCTTGTTCTGCTATGTCTTCAGCTACAACAGGAACAACTTGATCATCTGCTTGTTCTGCAATCCCACTAGTGTCTTGTGCACTATCAGCAGCTTCAGCAGCAACATTAGTATTATCATCCATCACAGTAGTGTCATGAATGGAATCAGCAGCAATGTTATGTCCCAGTGCATCATAATATGAAGTTTCATGTTGAGTGTCTTTTACTTGTTCATGACAATCTGTTATTACTCTCCCCCTGTCACGAACAAGGAGAGGTGCCTTGATTGGTACTGATTTGGTAGAAGCATGTACAAATGGAAATTTGTGTTCTTTAAACACAACATCCCTGCAAACAAAGAAACATTTAGTGGGTAGGTCCATCAGTTTGTACCCTTTTTGAGTCTATTGTTGGTCCCGAAGAAGAGCTTTCCATGGGAAATACTGCAACAACCAAGATTGAAGGTTATGGGAAGATATTCCTGAAGATGACTTCCGACAAGATGTTAACGCTCAACAACGTTTTTCATGTTCCTACTATTATGAAGAATTTAGTCTCTACTTATTTACCTGTTAAGAATAGATTCAAATTTGTATTTGTATCTGAAAAAGTTGTTGTAAGCAAGAATAAAATGTATGTTGAAAAGGGCTACCTCACAAAGGGACTTTTCAAACTCAATGTAATGGTTGTTGACAGTATGAATCAAATATCAACTTTTTCTTATTTATTGGAGTCAAATGATTTATGGCATAAGCATTTAGTACATGTCAATTACAAAACCTTGCGGAAGTTAATTAGTTTAGAAGTATTGCATAAATTCGAGTGTAATAAATCAAAATGTCAAATATGTGTTGAATCTAAGTTTGTTAAACATCCCGATAAGGCTGTTGAAAGGAATTCAAATCCTTTTGACTTAATTCATACTGAAATTTGTGATATGAAGTCGACAACATCTCGAGGTGGGAAAAAGTATTTTACAACTGTTATTGACGATTGCACTTGATAGTGTTATGTTTATTTGCTTAATAGTAAGGATGAAGCAATTGAAGCATTCAAGAAATACAAAAATGAAGTGGAGTATCAATTATATACAAATCTCAAAATGATTAAAAGTGATAGGGGTAGAGAATATGAATCTCCGTTTACAGAAATATGTTCGAAATATGAAATTATCCATCATACTACTGCCCCTTACACACCTCAATCCAACGGTGATGCGGAAAGAAAAAACTGGACATTAAAGGAAATGATGATTTCTTTATTAATAGGTCCCGGATTACCGAAGAGTTTGTAGGGGGAAATCCTTACAGCTAACCGAATACTCAACAGAGTACCCCACATCAAAACGCAGTCTATTCCATATGAAAAATGGATAGGAAGAAAACCCAACTTGAAATATTTCAACGTGTGGGGGTGTTTAGAAAAGGTACAAGTACCTTTACCCAAAAGGGTAAAAATCGGACCAAAAACTATGGATTGCGTTTTCATTGATATGCTACAAACAGTAAAGCATGCTGATTTTTGGTTCATAAATCTGATAATCCTGAAATTCATGTTAATACGGTAATTGAATCATGAATTCTTTGAAAGCATCTATCCGTATAAAACTGAATGCGAGTCGTTAGGTGAAAAACCTAAATGACCATGAGAAGAACCAAGGAAAATCCTCCAAGTAATGAAGAACCAATGCGTAGTAAACGTCAAAGAACATCTACTTCCTTTGGACCCGATTTTGTGACATTCTTGCTTGAAAATGAGCCCGAAATGTTCAAAGCAGCTATGTTATCTTCTGATTCAGCATTTTGGAAAGAGGCAGTCTATAGCGAGAATCAATCAATTTTGGATAACCATATATGGGAATTGGTTGATCTTCCTCCAGGAAATAAGATTTTAGGTTCGAAATGGATCTTTAGACGAAAAATAAAAGATGATGGTGCTATTGACAAATATAAGGCAAGACTTGTTGTCAAAGGTTGTAGACAAAAGGAACGCCTTGATTACTTTGACATTTACTCGCCAGTAACAAGGATAACGTCTTTTAGGGTGTTAGTGGCATTGGCGGCCGTGTATAGTCTTGAAATCCATCAAATGGATGTTAAACAACTTTCTTAAATGGAGAATTGGAGGAAGAGATTTACATGGAACAACCTGAGGGTTTTGTTGTTTCGGTTAAAGAAAAGAAAGTGTGAAAACTGGTTAAGTCGCTTTCTGAACTTAAACAAGCACTCAAACAATGGCATGCCAAATTTGACCAAACAATGTTGGCAAGTGGGTTTAAAATCAAAGAGTGTGACAAATGTGTTTACATCTAAAACACTCCAGGTCATGAAGTCATTGTTTGTTTATATGTTGATGATATGTTGATAATGAGAAAAAATATGGCAGATATAAATGCTACTAAGCGCATGTTGGCTAGCAATTTTGACATGAAAAACTTAGGACTTTCTGATGTGATCTTAGGAATCAGAATTCACTAGACTCCACAAGGTCATTATCACGATCTCACTACATTGAAAAGGTACTTGACAAGCTCAAGTATTTGCATTTCAAAATTGTCAAGACTCCAATTGACGTGAGTTATACACTTCAAAAGAATGAAGGTGAAAGTGACTCACACCTGGACTATGCAAGAGTATTGGGAAGTTTGATATATATCATGAATTGTACGTGACCAGATATAGCATGTGCTATTAGTAAACTGAGTCAATTTACTCAATCAAATACATTGGATGGCAATGAAACGAGTTTTGTGGTATCTGAAACATACGCAAAATTATGTAACAAATATCCCTCCGTGATTGAGGGATATAGCGACGCAAATTGGATCACCGGATCATCTGAAGTTAAATCCACGAGTGGACATGTTTTCACAATTGGGGGTGGAGCAGCGTCTTGGAAATCATCCAAACAAACGTGCATCGCCCGTTCTACAATGGAATCTGAATTCATAGTGTTAGATAAGGTTGGTGAAGAAGCTGAATGCTCCGGACTTTCTTTGGAAATATTCCATTTTGGTCCAAACCTTTAGAACCTATATGTATACATTGTGATAGTCAAACGGCAATAGACAAGACAGGGAGCGTTATGTATAACGAAAAATCTCGTCATATACGACGGAGACACAATAATGTTAGACAACTACTCACTAGTGGTATTATGACGATTGACTACGTAAAGTTAAGAACGCCGTCTTTTCTGATTTCAGAAAGTTTACTGTTTTATTATTTATTACACTAATACATATTTAATAACATAAAATTCTATTCATATTTGAGGCCAAAAGCGAAGTCTTTTCTGGTTCAAACAATTTGACCATTATTCCAATGATTGGGAATATAAGTACATACTAAAGTAGTAAAGTTCTGATTATAGCTCTGGCCACATCAGAAAGCTCACGCACGGCTGTGTTTAGAGCAGTGATGGGTGAGTTATTACCACCGAAATTTTTCTCACATTGATCAGCATCACCAGAAGATCCAACTACTGCATCCTCAGTAAACTTTGGATCCCCTTTTGTCAAAGCTTCAGTGGCTTCTGGCACACTCGCCGTTAGGATTACCTGTTAAATAAAACAGAATGACATAATTGAAAGAAAGCTTTGAGACGTGAAAAAAACTTTTGTCCTAGAAAATTATTTTATTTTATTTGCTATAATTACTAGGGGAACACGATTGAGATTGAGAGTCAAGTCATCGGATGAAGGAACTCGTAGCGAGCCTATGGTCTTGCAGGATTAGAATATTAATAGAAAAAATTACTTTGAATAGATATCTCTTTTCTTGAACAGGTGTATCAGAGGGAATTAAGATATCCTTTTTGAGAATTAATCGCTCACTCAACCACTTACACTAAATAAAAAAGTATTTTATTTGATATAAAAATATTAAATATTAATTACTTGATTAAGGACACTTGGTGGAGTTCCATAATCCAACATTACCTTGTAAGAGAAAGCACAATTCTTTAAAGGGACAATCCAGGCCACCGGAGGATTTGATTGCTGGAGCTTGGAAATGGTGGCCGCCGCCTGCTTTGCTTGAACTTTGATGGCATCCACAATTATCAGCGCCAGCGTATTGACGTCGCCGTTGCCGCTGCGTGGGTCAGCAAGTATGGTTTTGAGGCATAACTGCACGTTGGGTGTGTTCTTGCATGTGTTTTGTACTAGATTTTTGTCGGCACTTGTTTTTTGCAGTACTAAGGTCAGAAACAGCGCAACATAAACTAAATTCTTCATCATCCTGAACATCCTAAAACAACAAGCAAATTTTCAAGCTCTATTGTGGAATCAAAGGAAACTTAATTTGAATTGGTTGTAGACATTGTGACAAGGACTTCTTATATATCTAACTATGCTACTAGAAATGAAGAAAATCTAAATTACATTAATACGGAAAATATTAAATTATGGAATATTACCATTTATAACCTATCCAGAATTAAGAAGAAGATTATTTACCTACTTAATTTAAATTGATATAATTGCAATATATATTTTGACTTTCAATACGTTTGACTTTCAATACCTCCAAAAAGTTATTTTTTAAAATTTTCATCAAATCACTCGTAAAATTTTAAAAACAAATCAAAATAATATTCATTTCCTAACACAACTCTATTTTTCACTTGAAAACTTTTGTCACTTTTTTTTTGGAATTTTACAATTCTTATGTCCAAATAAATATGATTCAGCAAAATGCTAGACAAACAACAAAAGGATTCACAATTTAACAGCAATTCTTTCGACTTTTCTTCGTGAATCAACGCGTACGTAATTTAGTTTTATTTGGGATGAAACACTAGAAGTAGATTAGATAATTTTAACAATTAATTAGTTTATCCTCGCGAAAAGAATATGGTGTTGCCTTTTTCTTATCTCTTTCCTTTTTGAGGTTGATTTTCGGAAGCGTTTAGAATAATTCTAGGCTCGTGTTTGATTGAAAGATTTATGTAATTTATGTAATGGGGGATGCAACGTGTTTTCTGACTGAATTGACTCTAATCATAATTGGCGATTTATTGTCTTCAATGCTAACACAAGGGATTTATAATCTTCAATTTGCAAGATAATCTTGAGATCAGCTATCCTAATTATTTGTGTAGGCATAAAATAAATAATTAATTAATATCCTCTTTCTAAAAAGTTTAATCTCAAATAGATACTTCACTCAAATTATTAGCAAGCAAAACGCGCAGGGTTTGTGTTTCACCATTATTTGTCAACTAGTTAATTTGACCGCGCGAAGATATAATTTTATCAAATAATATCATATATGTATCTAAATAACATTCACTGAATTATCAAGGAAATAGTACCCTTTAAACAATCTTATCATTTGTATATTCTGCAACTGCAACATTATCATTGTACCTTACTAATCTAATTGACTGGGATCTGTATTGGATAAGTGTAGCACTCCTCAAATCTATAAAGTTTTAATACCCGCTAAATATAGAATTTAATTTTAATAATCTTAAATTATACTTCTATTACGGATTAATTTATATATATATATATATATATATATATATATATATATATATATATATATATATATATATATATATATATATAATTAGGGGAAAAAATTAATAATTTTAATATTATAAGTTATTAAAAGTGGATATCATTAATTATTAGTTAAGTGAAGAAAAAAAAACAAATAAATAAGAAAAGAAGAAAAGAAAAAGGAAAAAAAATAAAAGAGTGGGACCTGAAAGCCCATAAAGGGCCTGTTGGAATTTAAAGGAGTACATCCTTTAATACAAAACAAAACAAAACTCTTTGTTGTACGAAGAAACACACGAAACAGAGCAGCAAAAATTCATCCAATTATTTCACGCAGACAACACGAAAATTCTAGGCTTCTTTATTA
>ML269487.1:13774-23928 GCA_005239495.1 Nicotiana undulata | reverse complement strand
TTTTGATAATATTGAGGAAGTGATGAGGAATGCAGTTTAACTGTTTTATGATTGTTGAGGTTTACGTGGTTGTTTGGTTTCAATTGATTGTCGCCAATTTTTGTGGCAAGTGTATTAAAAGTGTTGGCCGTTCTCTTGATTTTATCATGGTACATAAAGACTGAGTTGGGTTGACAGCGTTACGGTGTTTACATATATTCTGATTGGTTTTATTGTGAACTGATATTGGTTGAAGCTTACGAGCTATATTGTTTTCTGTTTGAAATTGGTTGAAATAAAAGTATTGTGAAAGGCTTGGCCTGAACTGTGAAAGTTTTTGATGAATAAACAAAATTGGTGTGATAAGGGGGCTGTGATAAGGGTGGATAATTGATTGTGATACAGGTGAATAAATTGATCGTGATATGGGTGAGTAAATTGATATGATATGGCTGGTGGGATCGGGTTGCACGCCGCAACAAGGAGCAATAAGGGAGGACATTTATGTTTTTTTTTACTGATTTTCAAAGAAAAACAAAGATTTTAAAACCTACTATTTTATATTACTATTTTTCATATTTTGGCACTACTTTCATTTAAAGTTAAAGTTTGGAAACTTGGAAATTATTTGAGAGTTGGTTAAAGCTGAGGCTTGGAAAAGGCGGCTGAGTTATTTTATTGTTGTGACAGTACTTAATTATTTGTTTAGATTTCCTTCTTGCTTTATATTTATTGTCTCAGTTATATTTTTCTTGTTCGTGTAGATTTGTTTTATTGCGTTATTGTATATATTACTGTCATAGGTTATATGTTGTTAATGCCCCGTCGTAGCCTCGTCACTACTTCGTCGAGGTTAGGCTCGGCACTTACTCAGTACATGAGGTCGGTTGTACTGATACTACACTCTGCACTCTTTTGTGCAGATCCAGGTACCGACCAACAGTAGAGATATTTAGAGCGACTATTCGTTTATTCGGAGACACGAGGTATATCTGCCGGCGTTCACAGATCCCGAGAGTCTTCTCCTATTTCCATAAATGCTATTTTTTTTTATTCAGAACATTTACATTATTTCTTTCACCCTAGTATTTGTAGTATTCGTTAGTAGTTCGTGAATTATGACACCAGACCCTGGGTAGTCTTAGAGTTATTTATATAATTAGTTTGTGGTTCATTTTTATTCAATTGTTTATCATTTTATGTTTGGAAATCATTTAAATTAAGTTTACTTTAGATTTATTTATTGATGTTTAAGAAGATAATCAAAGGAAGTTAGCTACTCGAATTCTAACATTGGCTTGCCTAGCAAGTGTGGTGTTAGGCGCCATCACGATCCCTAAGGTTGGGAATTTGGTTTGTGACATAGGATCGCTCATAGACGCTCTGCCATACTAGGCTCTATATCTCGACCATTCTGGGTTCGCTCAGAGGTTTCCCTATAGGGGTCTACCCACCGATTATAGCTCTATAATGGTGAAAATACTGTAATACTGACCAATATGAGCCTGTCCACGATTATAGCTTGATGGTGGTAAAAATATTATAATACTGTATATATGGATATAGAGACACTCTACTCTATTAGTTGGAAGAAGACAACACTTAACTGAATATAAAGTCCTCATAACGAAGAATGTTGTAACTTATGAGACTAGGATAATGTACATAAATTCAGGAGTACGAACTTCTTCTTATGTCTTGTTATCAACCGAATGTAGTTATGAGATAATGCCAAATTGAAGGAAAGGTTTAGCCTTAACATACCTTATCATAATCTGTCCAATAACTATGTTGAACTTGTTCTGTATCACCTTAATCTACAATAAAGATAATAATACTATCATTAAGTTAAGGAAGGTACAACTATCGCATAATGAACGATAAGCTTATTTTATAATTAAACGTACAACATCTCCCATATAATCTTTACTTCCTCCCAATTCGACCTAACACCAACAAAAACAAGAACACAAAAATAAAAACATGTATACATCATTTTCCAAACTTATCTTTATCACAAAATGCCACAAAAAAGCCCACACCCCCCAATCATTTCATACACAAAATAGTAACCATAGTAGTGTCAAACAACTCGAAAATGTAACGATGAATGACCAGATCACCGTTCCACCATTATGTGGTGTTTCTCCATACACTTTCTCCTCCAAAACTCCATAAAATAGTAGCAAAACAGACAACCTAACAACAACACGAAACAACCCACAAAATCGTCCACTACAAGTTGAATAACTCAAACTCTCGACTCCCAATCACCGTCCCGTGAGCTCTTACAATTATTGAACGAATTTCTCCACTTTTACAGTAAAAAAAATGGATGAAAGAGGGAATTATACTTACCTTATTTGGTGAATATCTCAGCTCCTATATCGATTCTTCAACCCTTAGATTTTCCTCCAACTAGAACTTGAAAAGAAGAGAAAATCATTTAGGGTTTTGTGTTGTATTTTTGGGAGAAGTTTGTGTCGCATCCTATTTTTCACTAGTAAAAATAAGATTCAACTTGTGTTTTCTCTATTGTTTATAAAAGAGAGTCTCCACCTAATATTTAAAGGTATTAGGGTACCTAGTTAATTACTAAGTCATATTCTTTATTAGTCGGCTAACCAGTGAGTTTATGGGTAAGTTTTCTTGTTCTTCTAAGGGGAAAGTGTTAAACACCCCTTAAAATCTACCTAAGGTAACTCCATAGGACTCAGACTAGATTTAAAATTAATTATTTATACTATGCCTCAACTAGTTTTTTAGAGATATGGATTACCGTACATTGAGACATAATTCTTACAAAGGGGTAGTATTAAAAGGGTATGAATTAATAGAGAAAATTACATTAATGCATATATACTTGAAAAGATCTTTTGAAAAGAGATATATGATGTTTGTATTTAAGAAAGTATGTGAAAAGGAGAACTAAATTTAAACACTTGTTCCTAAAGCACGGGGGTATATTATTCTAATGAGATGAAGGTAAGCCTAAGATACACCTTGATTTGAAGACTTAGAAGAAAAACCATATTTTGACAATCCTTTTGGGGCGACAACACTTTATTTTTTCCGAAAATGATTTGATTTCCCTTTTAGAAGATAAAGCTGCGATTTAGCTTGGTTTTTTCTTTTGAAAGTGCGGGTTGTCGTCCTTTGCTAAGGGTTGGGCTTCAAAATCTTTTGAGAAAAATGTGAATGAAAAAACATAATAATGATATAGACAATTATAGTTAGCGAATGGGAGATTAGTTACTAACTAATTCTTCTTTTAATCCTATGTCGTTTAAGGCTTGCCTAAGTGTACATGACATAGGATATAAATTAAAGCATTCAATCCAATATAATACTGTTGTATAAGAGAGATTAACAACAAAGATGCAGCAAAGTGCAACAAGGCAATAAACTAAGGTAACAAAGCAGTAAAATAAGGAGTTTATAGGAAGAGGAATGGACTCTGATATTTGGGCCTCAAAGAGGCAGGCCCAACAGTAATAGGTACGGCCACAACTGACTTCAGATTTCCAAAAAACACGACAATGCTGGACTTGGGCCTGAGTTTCATAAGAACTCGGCAGGCCCAAACAAATTTATATGTTCAAAAAGAAAGAGAAAGTCATTAGATACATATTTTGTATGTTCAACCATGCATGAAACACATAGGTAGCTGACTGGGGCAAAATATAACAAAAAATATCAATACTCAAATACCATGAGAACTTATACTAATGTAGTGGTTATATATGGTAAATGATTTATATTGAAAATCTTTCGTTGTCATTAGACACTAAACCTCGGAATAATAACAAGTGTCAATGAATTAAGGGCTAAGAAGTGAGTTCTACTCAATGTCGATGCCCCCTTTGAATCCCCCGACACTTCAAAGTTCCCAAAGGTCTCAAGGCCGAAAGCAATGCTTGTGCCGGGGAGAGAAGCCCAACCTAGAGTTAAACTCTACTCCCAAATACCCCTAACCACTAATGAGTCATTTTTCCTTATGGGTTTAAGTGTCAATGAGGATCTTTAAAGGTAAACCAACTACCACTATACAACCTACCACAATAGTATACTTTTCCCTTGGCTTAATAACATAAGGTCACAAGAACAATTTTATTTTATAACTTCATTTCCCATACTAAATGAAACGTGCATTAACAAATCTGGACGTCAGGTTCCAGACACACATAGAGATAGGAATACTATAATGTTACTGCCAAAAGAACCAAACACTTGTGATCCCATCTAAAGAGCACATATTTTAGATATGCAGCAATACAAATGCCTCTATCTAAGCAGACATATCACAAATTGGTTAGCCTAGGTCTTACCACTAGCACACACATAGGTTAACAATATTACTTGAAACTTTTGAAAGCATCATCAAGGATTCAGACAAGCAGTCATAATTAGTAACTTTAACAGATGTGACAAGCGCAAAACCTGTGTACAAAACGTAGGCTATCTAAGTCAAAGTTAGTATAATATTAAATCGTCTCCACAGGGATTGGTTTCAATAATGTTCTATTAATTCTTCAGCTCAACAATATCCAGGATAATAAACCTTTTGATTTATGTTATTATTGACTACAAATAAACTAAGATTATCAACTGTAAGAAACTAATGATACCCGAATGATTAGTAACAACAATGGCATATCAATGCGAGAGGTAAGGGCGATGACAAGATATGTGATAAGCTATTGTTCCGGGTAACTCTGTGCTAAATTCAATCTTAACTTCTATTTATCCTTGCGATTTCAATAGATGATTAGGCTACTTCAAGGATTTCAATTCTTCTTCCGAATAAATTTGATTACTTTAGCTAACCTAATAACATGTCCTATGAATATATGCACTAAAATAGTGAATGAATGATCGTTCGAAGAACACCTCTCGGTTATTCTCCTGAACTAGGTAAATCGATAACTTCTTAGGCTCTTTCGGTTACCTAAAAGAGGCGTAAAATCAACCCAATTAAGATGGTATAAAGCAAATAGCAACAAACTTCTCTTTCGATTAAAGTAAAACTACAATAAACCTTGCAATTCAATTAATAAATCATTCAGTAAATTCGAGCAATTAACATAGAGTAAAACCCAAACAATAGTCAATTCACAACACCGGTCAAAAACCCCGAGGAGAATTTCCATAACGAAGAAAATATTCATAGCAAGAGTATTAGAAGAACACGGAGACAATACAATTACCAAATTCAACCAAACTTCCATATTGAGTGAATTAGATCAAGTATCTTGCTTTCCCGTTGCTTCTGTGCTTCTTCTCCCTCAAAAGTTGCTCTAAAAATCAAAGATACCCTATTTTTAGATGAGTTGGACTTCATATAGGTCGAGGGAAGTCGCCTCCGGCCGCGCACGTGGGCAGGTGACCACGCATATGGCCGCGCACCTGGGCAGGTGACCGCGCATATGGCCGCGCACTTTGGCCAGTTTCTGCTTGTCATGCGCGACTTGTGCACGTACGCGCACCTTGGCAACTTTCTGCTCTCTTCTTCGTTCTTCCTTTTAAGTGCGCGAACATCCTTTGATCCTCGAACAAAATCCCAAATTACTCCATAAGCTTTACTTAGCCTTCAAAGCTCCATAGTAGCTCAAAAACGCTCCCTAACCTCGTTGTAGCCTGGAATCGCTCATGCAAAGTATAAAATACACAGCCAGTGCAAATTAATACCATTTAAAGCTTAAATATTAGTAAAGTGCAGCGAATTAGAGTGCAATTAGTGGCCAAAATACACAATTATAGCCTACAATCAACACCCCAAACTTAAATCATTGCTCGTTCCCGAGCAATCCAACTACACTTCACCTAACTACGCCCTTTTTCAATAATACTTAAGACTCATCACACCAAGACTCTTTAAAACATATTAAGTATAATATTGTGACATCTTAACCTCAAAGTTTGACTCAACAACACCACGCATTATCTATAACCAACTCACTTTTTCTTACATAGAGGTCAATAATGTTGCTTTCCTTCATTAATCAAGTGCCTTCACACAACAAAAGAGAGTAGTTCCACACACAATAAAAGTTAAGAATAATTAGGAACTTGATCACGCTCAACTATGTCTAATAAAAGACTAAGCGGGCGTTGCAAATATAATCTGAGTATTTAGCCCAGAGTCGAATCCCACAGGGAATTAACGTATCAAATGTTGTTGTTAGAGTACTAAATTCTCAATAATCAACTTTCTCAAAAGTTATGAATATCACTTTGTGTTGTTTATGCTACTACAGCTGAACAGAAATAATAAACTAAAGATTAACTAACCATAAGGTGTAAACAATTGGAATAAAGGTCTAAGGTTATGGTTTCCCCCGTTGGTGAAATTCTGTCTTGTATATTTCCTATAGTTTTGATTTAGTTGTCTCTATCAAGCATGAACACTCTAGTTATCATAAATCTCTCTCAAGTAATTACGATAATTTACTAGACGCACTTTCTCAAGCTACGCTAGCTATATTGCATTACGGTTCACTTTAGATTGCACCCGAGGTATCGTTATCTCTAATCCAACTTCTAAACCCTTGGTTATGACTCTCGACTATACTCCGGGAGTGGTGTTGTTCAAACAACTACCTAAATATGCACTCTCTCTCAAGTAGATACATAACAAATAGGAACAGCTAATTGAGGGCCCTTCAATCAACTACAACAAGAACGTAGTTGAACAAATAGAGATTAACAACCAAACAAAACTATATTAATATCTCAACAAGTTCATCCCCAACGGGTTCCACCAACAACCTTAGATTAGAAAATTTAGCTACTCATGCTCAAGAACAATAAAAACCCAAAAGAATTCATAATGCTTAAAATAAAGATGAAAGGAAGAAAATAAAAAACTCTAATGGTTTCTTGTCTTCTCACAATTATTCTTGCCTCCTTTTTGTGTCTAAAATATGTCCAATCTCTCCAAAATACCATTTTCCATGTATATATATCAAGTAGGGTCGGGCCCAAATAATTATACCTTCTCCTACGCGAAAAGGGACCTTTTTTCACGCCTGGACGCTCGTGTCCGCGGCCAAACGCGGCGCAACCGCGGTCATTTACCAGTACTCTGCTTCTGCCCGTGTCCAGGTCCGCGGTCGCGGTTTCGACCGCGTTATTCACCCTGTTCCGTTCGGATTTTGAAAAAACGTAAAATTTGAAAGTTGTAGCCCTTTGAGTTATCTTTCCAACCATATATTATATATCCCTAGTTGAGTTTGGAGGAAAAGGTTATGTCCATTTTACTAAACAGTGCACAATATGCCTCTTCGAGTCTTCGTTTGTTCTTAACTATCAAATTTGACCCCTGAACACAATCCGGGATTAATTTATTGGGATTTTACTCAGACGTCAAAGCTCAAAATCACTTGAATTCATTCCATAACATCTATATAGCTCGGAATCACTCCTACAAGGTATAAAACACACAATTAGTGCAAAACACTAGCGGTTAAAGCTCAAACTCAATTAAAGTGCAGTAAATTAGAGTGTAATAAGCGACTAAAATACGTAATTATAGCCTATCATCAAAATTCATGATAGAAATAATTCACTCACTCTCAGAACCAACATTCATATGCCACAAAGATGAACCATAGGCTTGCCCGTAGTGTACTACTCTACTAATTCGAGCTCATTCAGTCAAGGATCAAATAACACTTTAAATGGTTGTAATGTAGGTTGCGGAACAGGTAGGATACATTTAGAAATAGGAGTGACTACACCTCCCTAAGCACTTTAATACATACATTTTAACATTTAAAGCCCCTCACTTATGTCAAACCAAAACTCCACCATCACACCAATATATATCAACTCCCAAATTATTTAAGCACAATTACATCAAGAGTTACCACTTATCACTGAATATCTGCACACAATACAACTATTTTTTTCTTTTTCAATTCAAGAGGCTCTTGCTTTTTCAAATCAATGCACCTTTCTCCTCATTTCATTAGTTCCACTCAAAAGCCAAACCAACCACCCCACACTCCAAATTTTACAAAGTTTATAACAAATTTAAGTGCTCATTAGAGGTACAATGTTCAAATAGATGGACAATTCAAACAAATGGGTAAGGCTTGTAATGTGATTGCCAAAGAATCAGGATTATAGGCTCAAAGGGGTTAACTACGACACATAACAATTTGGTGGGTAAAATATATAACTGGTTAAACAAAGAAACGCCTATATCATTTCCAAGACTGAACAAAACTACTATTTCCCTTGGCAAACACACATGGCAAGTTCCAGACATCAAATGCAATGCACATAATACACCAAACCTCACATGCACATGGCACATGACTCAATCAAGATTGGATCATCAAGACACTCTAGTCAAAGTAGTTAAGCAAAGTTAAGATCATACAATTTAAGATACTTATACAAGAGTCAAAAACTGAGCTAAGCGTCACAACTAAAACAATCACTATTCTCAAGGCAAAATAAAGTCAAGAGATATTGTCTTCAATTTAAATCATCGCAAAAGGTTTCCCTACTCCTAAAAACAAAAACTAACTATACCCGGTTCAAACAAAACCCTTGAAAAAGAACCGCGACACAAAGAAAATCCAAGGGGGAATATACATTACCTACAAAAGAAAATCATTTTTTTTGTCTTTTTCCTTAAACTTTAATCCCTCAAGAAACCCGTCGAATGATATCCATCGTCGGGAAAAATAAAAAATTTTAAAATTTTAATGTTTTTTTTCCAATTTTTTTCCTACTTTATCGGCCCGGAATTTTTGTTCCTTTTTGACTTTCCCATTCATGTCCCTTTTTCGGTACACGTGCCTCGCGGTATAAACGAGTGACTGTGGATGGAAGAAGAACCCATACCTCTGCACAGGACAACGAATGAACATCTCGCCGTGAATAACCTTAGCCACATCAAAATTATGGCCATTGATGAAGCTCCAGATCAGTGCAGCCCGAAGACCATTCACCTTAGTGGTGTTTGAGGAAGGCACCATGCGACTATTTATAATGCAGAGCCAACATTTCCCTTCAAAGGGAAGCGATGCCGAATGAAACATTCTCCTCGACGTGACCCACGCTACCTCCTTGTTGACACACAGTTTGTTCTAAAGAACAGTTTCCACATGCGTGGTTCTCTGCTATACGTGTCATTATAGTCTTCTGCTTTAGTATTTTCCCCAAACACTAGCAAACGGTAGGCCCTTCGAATGGCCTCTGTGGAGGCGTCCACACTCTTCTTTCAAACTGTCAGACATGGTTAACATGTTCCGGGCAGTTTGCATTAAACTCCCGAACAACTATTAAGTTGGCTTGGTCAGGTTCTTTAAAAAATATCGCCAGCCCTTGCCTGACCAATTCACGATACATGTTGGGGAAGTCATTTTTGAGGGACGCCATATCAATTCCTCTCTTCGGTATGGGATTCTTGCGTGCTTTTTTACAGAAGCATTCCTAGGCTGCACTAGAGACGAACTTGTTATTATCATACGTGCGAGCATTAGCAGAAGCTCGCGGCCGGGACGAGCCAGCGTGACTACTTGAGGAGGCACCTGTGGTTCTCCGCTTCTTGGATGGTGTCATAATACTTGTAACAAACACAAAATATCAGCTAAAGGCACAATTGGTGAACCAAGAGCAGTTACTCATACATCACCAGCACACTTGGTCACAAAGTTACAATCTCAAACTCTTTGTGGCATTTATACGAACACATGATATGCACAGTTCTACCGAAACCCCACACAACAATTTTTAGCCCTCAATTCAACGAAGGATACACCAATGTCACTCCTATCCCATCATGGTGAAATTCAACCACCACTCCATAAGAGAACGAGTATAACTAGAAAGAAAGCACTAACAAAAATCTACTACAACTCAAGAAAAAGAAAAAGAAAAAGAAAATAAACTAAACTAACAGGGGGAAAACATCTCACTTACCTGAGGGGAAACTTGTGAGGATTTGGGGAGAGGAGAAGAGAAAAGAGGGCACTGTCAATTGGTGGTGGGAGTGGATGCTTAAGAGAAGAGATGAGATAAGGGGGTAGGGTTAGGGTTGTTTAGAAGAAGGGAAAAAAGGGGGATTTTGAAATCGGGAGTGTTTAGGGGGGGGGGGGGGTTCGACATTTGGGTTTTTTGGGAGGGGGGGGGGGGGGAATAAAGAAAGAAAAAAAAAAATT
>ML269487.1:0-13654 GCA_005239495.1 Nicotiana undulata | reverse complement strand
CCGAAATTTGATTTTTTAGGAAGGGTGGGGGGAGAAATTAACTAAAGAAAAAGAAAAATGCTTACATGTACGCGGCCGCGCATGTTTGGCAGTGAGGGTCTGAAAATGCGCGGTCATATGCGCTGTCAGTGTGCGGCCTCACACTTATTTTTTATATAAAAACTTCCTACCTTTCAAGATATGTGCTTTCCTGTACCTACTACATCATAATATACACTAATTTCTATCTATTCTATGTTGTGAACAAATGTGAAGCAGAAAAAAAGAAAAAAGAAAATCTAACTAGCAGAAGGGTTAGAGGTAGTTCTGAGTTATAGTCGTCAACTTGATTCAACCGGGCATCCTCAGTTGATTTTGATGCTCGAGGATTGTTGTGCAAACCCCCCAACAAATACGGTTTTAGTCTATGTCCATTTACTTTGAAACTTTCTGTTCCGTCTTAGTTCTGAATCTCAATTGCCCCGTATGCTGATACATGTTTCACCACATATGGTCTCGTCCATCTGGACTTGTATTTTCTGGGAAATAATCTGAGTCTACTATTGTACAATAAGACTCTGTCCCCTTCATGAAACTCCTTTGACTTAATTAGACAATTATGCCACCTTTTAGTCTTTTCCTTGAATACCCACACACTTTTATATGTGTCCAGTATGAACTCTTCCAATTCATTCATTTGCTCCAACTTGCGATGACCTGCAAGACTAAGATCAAGATTAAGCATCTTAATTGCCCAATAAGACTTATGTTCTATCTCAATAGGTAGGTGACTTGAATTACCATACACTAATTTGAATGGTGAAGTCCCTATGGTTGTTTTGAACGCAGTTCTATACGCCCATAGTGCTTCATCCAACTTGACAGACCAATCTTTACGAGAAGCACTAACCGTCTTTTAAAGAATTCGTTTTAGTTCCCGGTTGGCCACTTCAACTTGACTACTAATTTGGGCATGGTACGGGGTTCCTGTTTTCTGTGTGACCCCATACTTGGACAGTAGTGCGACAAACTGCTTATTCACAAAATACGACCCATTGTCACTGATATTGACTCGAGGTGTCCCAAAATGGGTAAAGATGTTTTTCCGCAAAAACTCACACACCACCCGAGCATCATTGGTCCTAGTAGGGATTGGTTCGACCCATTTAGAGACGTAGTCAACGACTACTAGGATATACTCATGAGAATGTGACTTTGTGAACGGACCCATGAAGTCAATGCCCCAAACATAAAAAATTTCACATACTAGAATGGAGTTGAGAGGCATTTCATTCCTCTTGCTAATATTACATGCTCTCTAACACTTGTCACATGCAGCTACATATGCCCTTGCGTCTTTGTACATAATAGGCCAAAAGAAACCGACTTCCATGACCTTTGCTGCGGTGTGATTTCCACCATAGTTCCCTCCAGCTTCTCCATCATGGCAATAAGATAGAATGCTTGCCATTTCTCCTTCAGGCACACATCTTCGAATCACACCATCTGCACACAGTTTAAACAAGAAAGGGTCATCCCAAAAATAACATTTTACCTCACCTTGAAGCTTCTGTCTTTGATCACGAGTGAGGTCACATTGTAACCATCCACTAGCCAAAAAGTTGGCTACTTCCGCATAGAGACTGCTGCTATGAAAAACATTTGCTCATCAGGTAACTCTTCCCTTATTTCGGTTGTTTCAACTGGACGTTTCTCAAGTCTAGATAGATGATCTGCGACGTGATTTTATGTTCCCTTCCTATCTTTTATCTCCAAGTCAAACTTTGTATCAACAACACCCACCGCAGTAGACGCGACTTGGATTCCTTCTTACTCAACATGTATTTCAACGCTGAGTGATCAGTCTGTACAATCACCTTACTTCCAACCACGTATGATCTAAACTTGTCAAAAGCAAAGACCACCAACAAAAAAACTCCTTCTCAGTAGTGGCATAATTGACTTGAGCACCATTCAATGTCCTGCTTGCATAGTATATGGGCCTAAACATTTAATCTCTTTGTTGCCCCAGATTTGCTCCTACAACCACATCACTAGCATCACACATTATCTCAAATGGTTGGCACCAATCCGGTGTCACCATAATAGGAGCACTAACAACCTTTTCTGTCATCAATTTGAATGCTCTTAAGCACTTCACATTGAAAATAAACTTGGCATATTTCGCTAGTAATGCTGTCAACGGCTTGGTAGTGCTGGAAAAGTTTTTGATGAACCTCCTATAGAACCCAACATGTCCCAAGAAACTTCTTATGCTATTCACCAAAGTCGGGGGGAGGAGCCTAGCAATAACATCAACCTTAGCTCTGTCAACTTCAATTCCATGTGCAGTTACTTTGTGGCACATGACAATTCCCTCCTTCACCATGAACCTACACTTCTCCCAGTTAAGAACCAAGTGAGTGGCTTCACAACGTTCAATCACGAGCTTTAAATTCATCAAGAAATCCTCAAAGTCATTACCAAAAAGGGTGAAATCATCCATGAACACCTCTAGACACTTCCCGTTTAAATCACAGAATATAGACATCATGCACCAAGAAATGGTGGAGAGACTATTTGTTGACTAGGCCAGTTGGATCACCTACTCTGACTTGGGATCGGTTCTCTCATCTCTTTTTGGAGAAGTTCTTGCCTGTTACTACTCGAGAGGATAAAGGTCGTCAGTTTGAGCGACTTCAGTAGGGCAGCATGACTGTGACCCAGTATGAGATCCATTTTGTGGATTTGTCTAGGCATGCTATTCTTTTATTGCCCACTGAGAGGGAGAGGGTCAGACGGTTTATTGATGGCCTTGCTCAGCCCATCAGGTTGCAGATGGACAAGGAGACAAGGGCCGAGATTTCTTTACAGGATGCAACTTATATAACTAGGAGGTTTGAGTCAATTCTTAGGATGTGAGGTCAGGGGACAGACAAGAGACCTCGCCATTTCGGTGGTTTCAGTGGTGCCTCATCTGGAGGCGGGACTTCATTTAGTAGAGGCCATTCTTCCAGGCCATTTCATTCAGCACTACATGCTTTACATGGTAGTTCCGGAGGTCGTGGTTCTTATATGGCTTCTTCTTCTCAGCCAGTTTACAGTGCTCCTTTAGCTCCTATTAGAGCATCTCCTTTGTAGAGTTTTTATCGTGGTCAGCCTGTTCATCCAGATCAGCAAACTTATCAGCAGGTATGTTTCGAGTGTGGTGAATATGGGCATGTTCGGAGAACTTGCCCGAAATATGCAGGTAATCAGTTTCAGCAGCAGGGTTCTCGTGCTATAGTTCCGGCACCAGTTCCAGTTCCACCTGCCCAGCCAACAAGGGGTAGGGGTCAGGTAGTTAGAGGTAGAGGCCAGAATGTTAGAGGTGGAGGTCAGATGGCTAGAGGTGGAGGTCCTCCCAGAGGTGTGGTTCAGGGTGGCGGGGCCCAGCCCCGACTATATGCATTTCCATCCAGGCCTGAGGCAGAGTCCTCCGACGCTGTTATTATAAGTATCATCTCAGTTTGTGATAGAGCTGCTTCAATTTTGTTTGATCCGGGGTCTACTTATTCGTATGTTTCATCCTATTTTGCCTTGTATTTGAATGTGCCTCGTGATCCCTTGAGTGTTCCTGTTTATGTATCTACACCGGTGAGGGATGTTATTGTGGTCGATCGTGTGTATCGTTCGTGCGTGGTAGTCATTGAAAGTCTTGAAACTAGTATGGATCTTTTACTTCTAAACATGGTTGATTTTGATGTTATATTGGGCATGGATTGGTTGTCGCCTTATTATGCCATCTTGGACTGTCACGCCAAGACAGTTACTTTAGCCTTACCGGGGTTTCCTCGATTAGAATGGAAAGGGACTCCTGGTCATTCTCCCAGCCGGGTAATTTCATATGCTAAGGCTCGCCGCATGGTGGAGAAAGGGTGTTTGGCTTATTTGGCTCATATTCGTGATTCCGATGCCGATGTTTCTTCCATAGAGTCAACTCCGATTGTTTCTGATTTTCCCGAGGTATTTCCTGCAAACCTGTCGGGTATGCCGCCCGACAGGGATATTGATTTCTGTATTGATATGGCTCGGGGCACTCAGCCCATTTCCATTCCTCCATATCGGATGGCCCCACCAGAATTGAAAGAGTTGAAAGAACAGTTGCAAGACATGTTAGATAAGGATTTCGTAAGACCCAGTGTCTCGCCTTGGGGTGCACCAGTTTTGTTTGTAAAGAAGAAAGATGGGTAGATGAGGATGTGTATAGACTACCGACAACTGAATAAAGTTACTATCAAGAATAAGTACCTGTTGCCGAGAATTGATGACGTATTTGATCAGCTTTAGGGTGCTAGAGTATTTTTGAAAATTGATTTGAGGTCAGGCTATCATCAACTGAAGATTAGGGCGCCCGATGTTCCTACGACAGCCTTTCGGACGAGGTATGAGCATTATGAATTTTTGGTTATGTCTTTTGGGCTGACTAATGCTTTAGTAGCCTTTATGGACTTGATGAATCGGGTTTTCAAGCCTCATCTGGACTCTTTCGTGATCGTGTTCATTGATGACATTCTTATATACTCCCGCAGTTGGGAAGAGCATGAGCAGCACCTCCGTATAGCACTCCATACTTTGAGAGATAATCAGTTGTATGCCAAGTTTTCTAAATATGAGTTCTGGTTAGACTCAGTAGCCTTTTTGGGTCATATCGTGTCAGTAGAGGGTATTCAGGTTGATCCTAAGAAAATAAAGGCAGTCAGGGACTGGCCTAGACCCACTACAACTACGAAGATTAGGAGTTTCATGGGTTTGGTGGGTTACTACCGTCGTTTTGTGGAGGGCTTCTCATCCATAGCAACCCCAATGACTAAATTGACTCAGAAAGGTGCCCCATTTAAATCGTCAGATGAGTGCGAGGCGAGCTTTCAGAAGCTCAATACAGCCTTGACTTCAGCACCGGTGTTGGTGTTACCATCAGATTCAGGTTATTTCATGGTGTATTGTGACGCTTCCCGAGTTGGCCTTAGAGCAGTGTTGATGTAGGATGGTAGGGTGATTGCGTATGCGTCTCGACAGCTGAAAGTCCATGAGAAGAATTATCCTGTTCATGACTTAGAGTAGGCATCCATTGTTCATCCATTGAAAATTTGGAGGCACTACCTTTATGGCATGCCGTGTGAGGTCTTTACTGACCATCGCAGTCTCCAGTACTTATTCAAGCAAAAAGATTTAAATTTGAGGCAACGGAGATGGTTAGAGTTACTGAAAGATTATGATGTCACCATATTATATCATCTAGGGAAGGCCAATGTGGTGGCCGATGCATTGAGTAGGAAGGCGGTGAGTATGGACAGCCTTGCGTATATTCCAGTTGGTGAGAGACCGTTAGCTTCAGACATTCAGACGTTGTCTAATCAGTTTGTGAGGTTGGATATTTCCCCCAACAGTGTTCTAGCTTGTACAGTCGCTCGGTCTTCGCTAATTGAGCGTATCCGGGAGCGACAGGACGATGACCCACATTTGGCGGTTCTTAAGGACACAATTCGGCATGGTAGTGCCAAGCAGATTACAGTTCGGGATAATGGTGTTTTAAGGATGCATGGTCGGTTATGTGTGCCTAATGTTCATGGCCTTCGTGAGTTGATCCTTTAGGAGGCTCACAATTCTAAGTATTCGATTCACTCAGGTGCAACCAAAATGTACCAAGACTTGAGATAACATTATTGGTGGAGAAGGATGAAGAAGGACATTGTTGCGTATGTGGCTCGTTGCTTAAATTGTCAGCAAGTAAAGTATGATCATCAGAGACCTGGTGGTTTGCTACAACAGATAGAGATTCTTGAGTGGAAGTGGGAGCGTATCACTATGCACTTCGTTGTTGGACTCCCACACACTCAGAGGAAATTTGATGTAGTTTGGGTTATTGTGGATAGGCTGACTAAATCAGCGCATTTCATTCCTGTGGCAAGTATTCATACTTTAGAGCGGTTGGCTGAGTTATATATTCGATAGATTGTTCGCCTTCATGGTGTGCCCGTGTCTATCATTTCTGATCGGGGTACACGGTTCACTTCGCACTTTTGGAGGGTAGTTCAACATGAGTTAGGTACCCGAGTAGAGTTGAGTATAACATTTCACCCTCAGACTGATGGGCAGTCCGAGCGTACCATTCAGATATTGGAGGATATGCTCCGCGCATGTGTTATTGACTTTGGAGGTTCGTGGGATCAGTTCTTGCCGTTAGCAGAGTTTGCTAATAATAATAGCTATCAGTCGAGAATTCAGATGGCTCCTTATAAGGCATTATATGGTAGACGGTGCAGAGAGGCTTGGTTAATGGGTACAAACTTAGTTCAGGAGGCCTTGGATAAGGTCAAGATTATTCAGGAGAGACTTCGTGCAGCTCAGTCTAGGAAAAAGAGTTATGCATATTGTAAGGTTCGTGATGTGGCATTCATGGTTGGAGAGAGAGTATTGCTTCATGTGTCGCCCATGAAGGGTGTTATGAGATTTTGGAAGAAGGGTAAGTTGAGCCCTAGGTATATCGGGCCGTTTGAGATTCTTGATAGAGTGGAGGAGGTAGCTTATAGACTTCCGTTGCTTCCAGGGTTATCCTCAGTTCATCTGGTATTCCATGTATCTATGCTCCGGAAATATCATGGTGACCCGTCCCACGTGTTAGATTTCAGCTTTGTCCAATTGGACAAGGACCTGACTTATGAGGAGGAGCCGGTAGCCATTTTAGACCGGCAGGTTCGTCAGTTGAGATATAAGAGTTATCCTTCAGTCTAAGTGCAGTGGAAAGGCCAGCCTGTTGAGGCAACTACTTGGGAGTCTGAGTCGAACATGCAGAGTAGATATCCACACTTGTTCGCCAATTCAAGTAAATTTCTATGTCCGTTCGAGGACGAACATTTGTTTTAGAGGTGGAGATTGTGATGACCTAAGGGGTCATTTTATGAATTAAGACTCCGTTCTAGGCTTAATAGCCCTAAAAAGGTTAATTTTAAGTGCCTCAATTTGCGTGCACACTCTGGGCGAGAAACCGGAAAGCTTTTAAGTGAAAATATGAGAAATAGTGATTTCTAGAATTTAAAAATTTGATTAATATTGACTTTGGTCAACATTTTGAGTAAACGGACCCAGATATATGTTCCGACTATCCCGGGAAGTTCGCAGTAAAATATGGGACTCGGGCGTATGCCCGAAAATGAATTCCGAGGTCCCAAGCCTTAGAAATCAATTTTTGAAAGAAATTATTTTGCTAAAATATTAATGAAATAAAGAAAAGAATAATGTTTGAAACCATTGGTATCGGGCATGTATTTTGGTTGTTGATCCTAGTACATATTTGTTATAGTATTTAAAGGTTAACCGTGAAATTTGGTAAAAAAACGGAGTTTATTTGACGTGATTCGGACATCCGGTTGAGAAATAATGAACCTTGAGTGTTCTTGACGAAAATGATGAGTTTTGAGGTTTAATTCATAGTTTTACATGTTATTTTCATGATTTGATCGCATGAGCAAGTCCATATGGTATTTTTAGACTTGCGGGCATGTTTTGTTTAGAGCCCCGAGGGCTCAGGTGAGTTTCGGATAGGCCACGGGATGTTTTTGCACTTGTATTTTTGTTGTCTTTGCTGTTTCTGGTGCACAGCTATTTAATGCATTGCGTTCGCACTCCTATGAACGCGAACACATAGAGTAAAATAGGTGGGGGGTCATTTTTTTCTATGCGAACGCACCCCCTAGATGCGAACACATAGAGTAGTGAGGATCTGGGGAAGGGAAGGCCAACTCCCCTACGCGAAAACACTGCCTTGTACGCGAACGCGGAGGCCCAGGAGCTTAAGTTCCGCGAATGCGGACCAACCCCTGCGAATGCGTAGGCCACTGAACCAGGGCCCTACGCGAACGCGACCTGTTGAGTGCGAACGCGAAGGTCTAATGCCCAACAATATAAAAACCCTTTTAAAAATGGGAAGACATTCTTCTTCTTCATATTTTCGAACCCCACAGCCCTAGGAGCAAATATCTTTACCAAAGTTCATCCCCAAGTCATAGGTAATCAATTCTAAACTTTACTCTTTCAATTCCTTATTGTTTTTCATCACTTTTAAATCAAAAACTAAGAGTTTTCATGGTAAACATTGAAGGTTTGAGTAGAATTAGGGAATTTTGTAAAAATCAAATTTTTACATCGAATTGAGGTCGGATTTCGAAACTAATTGTATATTTGAGTTCGTGGGTGAATGTGTAAACGTAATTTGGTCCGAACCCCGAGTTTAGACCAAGCGGGCCCGGGGTCGGGTTTTCACTTTTTTGAGAAAACTTAGGAAAAATTGTAATTTTCAATAAAGTTAGTTCCTTTAGCCTTAATTAATGATATAGAGTTAATTATGATTAGATTCGAGCAAGTTAGAACAAGATTCTAGAGAAAAAGCAGTAATTGAGTAGTGAGTGGCCTATGAAATTGAGGTAAGTGCTTGGTTTAACCTTGATTTGAGGGAATAGGAATCCCCACTTAATTGCTATGTGAATTGCATATTTGTGGTGTATAGGTGAGGTGACGAGTATATATGCACCACCAAATGGTCTGTTAAACATGATCCCTTCCCTGTTTCCAATTTAATTGATTCCTGTTTTAATTGTTCTATGTTAATTATTGTTTCTATGACTACTTGGCCTTATTAATTTGTTGTTAGATAATGTTGTGGTTATTTTGGAAGAGTATTGGTTGTTTATTTGGTCCCCTTGTGATATAGAAAGGTTGAGCATTTTGGCATTGTTTTACGAGACGTAAAAATATATATGTTCCTGTTGATTTCATTTTTCTGTGATAATACTGATGAGGTTATGAGAAGTATAATTTTCTGTTTATTATTGTTAAGATAAAAGTGTTGTGAAAGTTGCGATACAGGAATAAATTGATAGTGATAAGGGTGGATAATTGATAGTGATAAGGGTGGACATGTGGGATCGGATTGCACGCCACAACAAGACAGTGAAAAGGGAGGATGATTGTGTTTTACTTATTTTAATTATACATATTTGGAAATTTATTGTTTTACTTTACGATTTTTCTCATATTCTGCACATACGGTTATTTTAAAGTAAAGTTTGGAAATTCGGAAACTTGTGTGAGATTTTGGTGATAGCTGAGGCCTGGAATATGCGATTACGTGATTTTATTTATTGTTTCAGCGATGGTTTTCTTGTTCGTGTAGAATTGTTTTTTTCGTTATTGTATATATTATTGTCACATGTTATATATTGTTAATGCCTCGCCGTAGCCTCGTCACTACTTCTTCGAGGTTAAGCTCGGCACTTACTCAGTACATGGGGTCAGTATTATTGATACTACACTCTGCACTCTTTTGTGCAGATCTAGGTACCGACCAACAGTAGAGGTTTTAGAGCTGCTATTCATTTATTCGGAGACACGAGGTATATCTGCCGACGTTCGCAGATCCCGAGAGTCTTCTCCTATTTTTATAAAACTGTTTTATTATATTCAGAACAATTATACTATTTCTTCCAGCCCAGTATTTGTAGTATTCTTTAGTAGTTCGTGAATTGTGACACCAGACCCTAAGGTGGTTCTAGATTTATTTATATAATTAGTTCGTGGCTCGGTTTAATTAATTGTTTATTATTTTTATTTTGGGATTATTTATTGAAAGCCATTAGATTGAGTATTAATTTAAAATTGTCTTATCCTGTTTAAATTGTTAACTAAAGGAAATAGTTAAGCGAACTCTAGCATTGGCTTGCCTAGCAAGTGTGGTGTTAGGCGCCATCACGATCCCTAAGGTTGGGAATTTGGGTCGTGACACTATTTCTTCCAACAGAATTTTGTGCATGCAAATTGCTAGACCGATTCCTTGAATATCAGCTATGCTCCAACCAATGGACTTCTTGTGCTTTGACAACAGCTCCACCATTTTTGCTCATGTGTCCCTGTCAAGTCAGCAGAAATAATCACAGGTTAATTGTTAGTTTCGAGAAAAGCATATTTCAAGTGAGTGGGGAGGACTTTCAATTCCACAATGGGCTTAGAAGCCTCTTCTTTTAGTTCCTCATCATCAACCACTTGATCCTCATTTTCAAGAGCTTCAACCTCTTTCTTTATTTCAGGATCTTCATCCTCCACCGTGCTAGACCGAGTAATACACCTCTCTAGAGTATCCCCCACAAGCTTGTCAAACTTGTACTTTTCAGCCAACTCCCAATGACATCTAGCTTGAAACACGAGTAGGCAGATGCCTCATCACTGGGGTATTTCATCATTCACTTCATTTGGAACCCCACTTTCTCATTTCCCACTCTGAGCATAAACTGCCCCCCATAAATATCAAGGATGGCTCAACCTGTACATAAAAATGGCCTCCCTAGAATTAAAGGCACCTCCTTGTTCACCTCCATATCCACCACAATAAAGTCTTCAGGGAACATAAACTTGTATACCTGCACTAGAATATCTTCAATGATTCCCTTAGGCAGAATGGTGGTCTCGTCGATCAGTTGTAGGGACACCGGTATTGATTTGATCACTCCAAGTTCACCTTCTAGTTTCCCGAATACAGACAGAGGCATTAGATTTATAGACACACCCGAATCACAGAGGGCCTTGTCGAATTTTTCACTCCCCAACGAGCATGGTGTGGTGAAGCTTCCTGGGTACCCACATTTTTGGGGAATTTTGTTTTGCAATATGGCACTACAGTGGGAATTCGTCTTTACCACTGTTGTCTCCTCTAATTTTCTCTTGCTAGACAGGATTTCCTTCAAGAACTTTGCATAAGTACGCATCTGAGTGAGTACCACTGTGTAGGGAATGTTCACATAAAGTTGTTTGAGCATCTCCAAGAATCTCTCAAACACTTGTAAAGTTTCTCCTGCTTCGTCTTTTGAAGGAACGATAGAGCTGGCATATGTCTACTTTCTTCAATTTCCTTTTGTACCCCGCTATTCTGGCTCTTTTGCTCTTCATTATTTTCCTCTGCTGGTGTCTCAGTCTTCTTGTTAACTACCTCCAATTTAGCCTTCACTATTGGGTCAATCAATGCTTTTCCACTTCTCAAAGATATCACTTTGATTGTTTCCTTTGGGTTCTTTTCAGTGTTGGAGGGAAGTGTCACAGGAGCCCTCTCAGACAATAAATTTGCGATCTGTCCCATTTGCGTTTCTAAGTTCCGGATAGTCGTGCCCTAATTCTCGAATTTTTCATCTATTTTGTTAATGAATGCTTTCATGAGATCTTCCATATTTGACTGATTTGGCTATGGTGGCGGGTATTGCTGCCTCTGCTGGTTCTGAAAACTAGGTGGTCCCTGATCCTGGGGTCTGAGATTATTTTGCTTCCATGAGTTCAAGCTCCCATAACGTGAACTTCACGAAAAACCTGGATGTCTTTGACCCATAGCATTAAAGTTTTTCCCACCTTGGTAGTTTCCTCAATTAAAGTTCCCCACAACACTGATCTTCTCAACTGTATCTTGACACTCATGTGTAGGGTGTCCCATCCCACAGATTTCACAACCCATTAGTGGTTGAGTTTGCACCTGAGCCATATTCAATTGCTTGATGTCTTTAGCTATAACTGCAATTTGGGCCGGCATTGCTACAGATGATTCTACTTGGTGCACCCTTGCGTATTTTCTACGATCCCCTTGGTCTGTGGACGATTGATCTACATCTTCAGATAGTTCATTCAAATGAGTGACAATCTTTTCTGGAGTTTTCTTCATCAGAGGCTTGTAACTGCACTATTTAGAAATCTCCTTGATGGCGGGTTTAAACCATCCCAAAAGTCCTGAAGTTGCATCTATTTCTCCATCCCGTTATGAGGGCACCTCCGCAGAAGCTCCTTAAATCTTTCCCATGCTTCGAACACGGTATCTCCTTCACCTTGACTGAAATTATGAATCTCCTTCCTCATCCTTCCGGTCTTAGCAGCTGAGAAGTATTTTTCCTGAAACTTGGTAGTCATCTCCTCCTACATACGGATTGACCCTGTGGGAAAACTTCTCAACCACTGCTTTGCATCATCCTTCAACGAGAACGAGAATGCTCTGAGGTATATAGCATCATGTGATGCTCCATTGTAGAGGGATGTGTTCATAATTTCATCAAAGTCTATCAGATGGTTGTTGGGATCTTTATTGCGTTTGCCTCTAATAATGCAATTATTATGAATGGTCTGGTTGACTCCATGTTTGAGTTCAAAATTGTTGCCATCGATGGGTGGGGGCCTCACACTAAACTGTTGTTGGTTGTACACCGGTCTAGCATAATCTCCTAGTGATCTCCCAGGCCTAGGACCTACATTTTCAAATGCATCCTCGATAATTCATGTAACGACCCAAATTCCTACTCAGGTCGTGATGGCGCCCAACACCGAAGTCAGGCAAGCCAACACTAGTTACTAACGAAATTACTTAAACAAATAAGATGTTCAAACACTTACCCAGTTTTTAAATTTCAGGAGTCCTTTACTAAAAGTGAGGAAATGAAGCAAGTTGATTTAAAATAACCCAAAATCATTTGCCAACATAAACGGAATTAGCAAAATACTAGCGAATCAATTACGGGTGCCAAGACCTAGTGTCACAAGCCCACAGGAGACTAGTGGAATATACAAATAGACAAAATGAATGTACAACTGTCTGAAAGGGGGTAGACAAAAATATCCCAAAAATAATAGAAGCTCCACAGTGCCGCTGCAGAACGCCAGGAAGAGCAGCTCACCGTGTAGTCAAATCCCGCTAGTACTCTCAGCGACGAACACCTGAATGGTGACCAGGTGCAACAACCTCAGAACCTGTACAATTAAGTACAGAAGTGTAGCATGAGTACATATAAACAAATATGTACCCAGTGAGTATCCCGTCTAAACTCGAAGAAGTAGTGACGAAAGGTAGACGTGTTACTCACTAGGGTCGTCATCAATAATATGATTTAATGAATCTAAAAGTAATAACATTTATGGAAAGAAAGTAGACATGAAGCATCAGTATATAAAGATAACGATCTCCCTGCAAGGGCCAAGTAACAATATTTAACAAAAATCACAAGTTTCTTTCTCACAGAACAATTTAATTGGTAAGAATAATAATAAGAGTCTCAATCAAGTACATATCATATAATATGCCGAGGCGTACGGCCAAAGCGACGCAGAAATTTAAATGTGCACTGCCGAGGGTCGAGCGACACGAACCATAGATGCTTCTATTACCCCGTTCGCGAATCGATCATGCGACGCGGTTGACATAAATATAAGGCTACCTCGCTCACGAATTATACATGCGATACGGGTGCTCGTAGACATACACAAAATTATCAGGAAATTCAGGAATTTATCATGGATTATTCTTAAATTCAGGGATTTAAACAATTAAACTTACACATAGCTTCCGAAATTCTCATGTTAATTTCAAGGGTAATAAGCAACCAGGAGCACAAGTAAGGATACAGGTAAGGCACATAGAGGCATGCTTGTGAAGTCCTAAATTCTACCCGACACAATAGAGTAGTAGCTACGCACGGACTCTCGTCACTTTGCGCATACGTAGCCCCCGCAAATAAGGACAAACTCAATCGTTTACATTTACCTATGGGGACATTTTCCTCTTACAATGTTGGAAAGGAGACTCACCTCGCGTAGAATCAACTTCCCGGTCAAGAACGCG
>ML269484.1:11220-27978 GCA_005239495.1 Nicotiana undulata | reverse complement strand
TCCGTTTTACACCAAATTTTACAGATAAGTCGCATAACATATAATAAACCTGTTCCGGGCTCCGGGACCATAATACGGGCCCGGCAACACAGTTTTCACATAATTATTCATTTTCAAAATCCTTTATTATTTTCAGAAAACAATTTTCTTTAAAAATTCATTTCTCGGGCTTGGGACCTCGGAATTCGATTCCGGGCATATGCCCAAGTCCAATATTTTCCTACGGACCCTCCGGGACCGTCGAATCACGAGTCCGGGTCCGTTTACCAGAAATGTTGACCAAAGTCAACTATATTCATTTATTAATTATCAAAACTCATTTTCATCAAATTCTCACCTAATAGCTTCCCGGCTACACGCCCGGGCTGCGCACGCATATCGAGATGAGACTAACGGAGGTTCTCATAGCCTCAGAACACAGATATAGCTTAAATTACATAAGATGACCTTTTGGGTCATCACAGTAATAGTATTTGATTAAGTTGTTAGATTCTATTTCTTTCGCACTTTTATTTCCGTTGATCTTGTATATCACTTGCTAATTGCTAAAAATAAAGAAACAAGATGAAATAACCGGTAACGTTGGCTTGCCTAGAGGGTTCAATGTTAGGTGCCATCACGGTCTCGACGGTGGGAAATTCGGGTCGTGACAAGTTGGTACCAGAGCACTAGGTTGGTTAGGTCTCACAATTCACGGACAAGCTTAGTAGAGTCTGAGGGATCGGTACGGAGACGTCTGAACTTATCCCCTAGAGGCTACAAAGTTTAGGAATGACTTCACATCTATTCTTCTCTGTAGTGCGATTTGAATTCTCAATGCTAGTTGAATTTCTACTCTATTCTCTCGCAGATGGAGATAACACATGCTTCTTCATCCACTGATCAGAAGCCCGAGTCCCCAGTGGTAGCTCCTACGAGGGGCCGAGGACAAGGCAGAGGCCGTGCTAGAGGCCGAGGCAGGGGTAGAGCTCAGCCCAGAGCAGCAGCCCTAATGGCGGAGCCTCTGGTAGAGTTTGTTGATGAGGTTCCGGCTTGTGCTGCAGGAAGTAAACCTGCATTGATAAAGTTCAGGTTTACACCATGGGAGGAGCCCATACTTTTGCTACTCGCACTCCGGAGTAGATGGCTCCTCAGTTCAGACTCCAGCAGCTCAGACAACTAGGGTAGTTCAGCCGGGTGTTGTGGCTCATAAGAATTTCCTCTCTCTCTTTGTCTACACTATTGTTCTTCTTCTTTTATTGTTTCATAACATGTTATCAACACGAGACTCTAATCAATTGAGTAGAAGCTTTGAGATTGAGCATAATGATTGCCAATTCTCCATGAACTTTCTTCATGATTAAATTTTGGATTTAAGGTAAGTATTTTACTTTATTTTTCTCTTTTAAATTCGGGAAATTCTATAATTTGATTTTAAATGCAAGCAAAGACAATAAACTTTGATTATAACTCCTATAGAGTTTGCAAGAAATTATAACCACCAAAGTGGTAATATTTCTATGCCTTTCCATGATCAAATTCATATATGATTGTGGGCAAAAAAAAAGTGGAAACCCATCCCATTGAATTTGCTTCATTCTCATTCCCCTTAAGGAAATGTGATAGCAATATGTGATAAGTCTGAAAGAAGACAAATTATTACCATGAAGGTATCAATGGATGTGGACGTGGCACTAGACGAAATTATAATCGTCATATTTGTGATAATGAGAATAATAGGAATTCTCAAAATAATCTTTCACTCATTGAAAGTAATATTTGTCATCGATTTGACATGAGATTTTGTAAAGCACATATTGATGCTTATGGTCCATTCATGATGCGAATGAGACAACATCTGATTTATGAATACATATTCACTCTTGGAAGAATATGAACGTGCTAGTGGTAGTGAATATGCCACACTCACCTCTAGAAGGAGGTTTGAGATGATACAACAAAATAATGTCATTATTATGGCATGAATGGTCATTGATCACATACCTATTGTGATTATGCCAAATATATTGGCAATGTGATTATTAAAAGACAACAGTAATGCAAGAAATAGATTTTGCATATAATTTTGACCATGACCATAATGGTACAACTTTATCCTTAAAAGTTTATTCACCATACAAATGTTGATGAATATGTGGTAGTACCAAATTAATTGAGAGCTCTGGAAGAGCCAATTATTACTATTTTGGAGAAATACAATTGATTATCATGTCAATTTATTGTGTTGTAGTAACTCTCAAAGAAACGTATTGAGTCTCTCAAGTATTCGCGAAAGCGGTTGGTTATATTGAGACTATAAATAAATGAAAGATTTAATATCTTCTATTACTACAACTTGTAGCAGGGTAATATGTATGTGGAAAGTTACCCGCTTTATTCTCCAGTTTGAACTACCAAAATAAAAGAATACCACAATAAAGTGGATGTTTATTGATATAAAAACCCATATCATAATAAACTTGGAGTTCATTTATAATTGAACATGTCATGGTGTAAACCTGAACTTTATCAATATCGATAATAGATCTAGTTGGCATAACTAGTTTAGCCATATAAATGTAAATATGATGTGCAAAAATAAAAGAGAGTTCATATGGGTAAATATTAAAGAACTAGAAAGTTCTTTACGAATTCGCTTATGTTGCTTTTTCTCATTAATTGATAGACCAACTAAAATTGGGATTTAATCCCATGAGTGCTGGAAATATCAAAGGTGAATATGGGCCCATTCACCTGCCATGTATACCACATAAGATGCATCTATGAGATGGTTACATGTGCGATTATTATTAATCCGCAACCTGGTATTTGCGAGGTAATTGCTCAATAATTTAATTTAGAGCATAATTTTCAGATTTTCTATTCAAGAATTTCATCTTGATAAATTGGTTTACATAACAAATTGGTTTAGCAAAATGATTTATTGAGTGCCTCCACTTAATAGCTAAACTATTTCTTATGAGAATAACGTTATTTATATCAATTTGATATATATTATATACGAAACTATATTACATTCTCCCCTCACAAGTGATTCAGGGGCAGGAACAAAATAATTCCATCTTATTATTATTGACGTGCAGTGTATATTTTGATTAACGCCATAATACACAAAGATGGGTTTCCAAAATTGAGGAAGAAAGTTAGTTTTTCTAACATGAGGGGGAGACATGATAAACAATTGAGAAAAAGTTACGTGGAAAGAATTATCATGTGTACATCTAGATCCTCGAATAAGATAATATGGACTTAAAGTTCATAAAAGATAATTCATCTACAATGCAAAGCATGCCAGGCGCATTTGCTGACCCAAAGAAAGTAACTATATTCTCATTACAAATGCTTCTATTATGTCATGGAAGGAAAAAGTCTATGGTAAGCTTAAAGTGTATAGACAAATCGATTCAAATAAACTTCTTGATAAAGAAGATGAACAAATGTTCAAAATGATCATAATAAAGGAGTCAAGTGATCTAGAAGATCACATGACATAACACTTCATAAAATCTCAAGAGAGCTTCAGGTACCTGAAAATATGAATGAAGAGATCTCTATGTTATGTCTTTATGAAAAATAATAATATTGGAATTGATATAAAATGTTCGTCGACGACATCTTTCATAACGCTAAGTATACATGAGAATCTTAAGTTTGTTGAATATGAACACAAAAATATTGGCCAAATGAAAGAGACAAAATTTGAAAAGAATTTGTTTCATATGAAAGATATATAGTTTTGGACATGCAGTTCAAACATTTGAAAGTAGAAAGTCAATGATTCGTGCAATCACTTTTATCTATATTATTTCTAGCATGACATAAAAACTTGATATGCATCTAAAGTCCATTCATATGACTTATATGACTTAACTTATATGACAATCACTAAAGGATTCAAATTGCTTAAAGCATATATAATTCTTGGTCCTAAAGTACCACATCCTATGTGCAATTTATGCACATATGTATCTTGCTATAACTATAAGCATGATAATGTGATAGCGAGAAATTTTTCCTTCATGGAGATATTGAAAAGGCTATTCCACGATATTATATGAAGATATTCTATATATACAAGAATGATGATTTCAAGGTGCAACATATTCATTCAAGTGATAATATGGCTGATTTGTTCACAAAATCTCTACTGATTTCAAGCTTCAAGAAGCTAGTGCAAAAAATTGGGATGCAAAGACTCAAGGATGTGAATTGATGCTCTCATCAGGAGGAGTTAATGCGCGTTGCAATCTTTTTCCCTTACAAGGTTTTGTCCCACTGGGTTTTCTTTGCAAGGTTTTTAACGAGGCAACCAAAAAGAGTATTTTTAGATATGTGTACTCTTTTTCCTTTTCTAGAATTTTTTTCCCATTGAGTTTTATTTTTAGTTAAGGTTTTAACGAGGCACATTATTTGTTGAATAAACATTCAAGGGGGAGTGTTATAAATAGAATTCTATTTAAGGTGAATGTCTATATTTGAGAGAGATCTTAGGGATTTTACTTGGTGGCTAAGTCACTCTTTCCCTATAAATACAGAGGTCATATTCATTATAATTCACCCCAAAATTCAATAAGAATTTACTCTCTCTCTTTCTCTACAACATTGTTCTTCTTCTTTTGTTGTTTCATAACAATAATTATTTAATTCGAGTTCTTTCATTTTTCCTTCTGGTTCTAGAAGTTTCACTATCAAGTCCGTTTAAAGTTAGAGGTATTTCATAAGTTTACGAGTATTATCTCTTTGTTAGAAAAATTTTCGTTTAAGAGTCCTTGTTGTCCTTTTCTTATTCCACTTTTAGGTTTACGAGCACTTTTTTTGTTAAAATGTTTTAGGTTTAGTATTGTTTATTTTCTTTTTCTTCGTATAATTATGAATTTGATTATAAAATATGAGCTATATTAATTTACTCTTTTTCTAATCTACTGGAGATAAAGCAGGTAATACTTATTATTAATTAAAAAACAAAAAAAATACAATTTACTATTGGATTTTTTTTATTTCCTATCAATTTGTTTAATTATGTTTGAGTCTTCTAAAATGCACTTGTTAATAAACTTTCAAATCAAAGCAATTCTTAAGTTTTCAAGGATTACACGTGATTGTTAAAATTGAAAAAGAAGCATGATAACTTATGAATTTAAAGCGATTAAATTAAAAAACTTAAATAAATTAAATATATTAACTGATGATTGGGAACTTGTATGAAAATTCATCATTTTAGAGAATATTAACTTTTATTTTATCACTCAAATATAATATATTAATATATTATTGGAGTATATAATATTTTAAAATTCTTTCATATTGAGATAGTGTACAAGCGCAAAGCGCATATCATAAGACTAGTTATAAGAATACATATAAAATACTAGTTAAAGCCAATTAGTAACAAACCTTTTGGTTGAATAGAGATACATCGAATACACAAATCATTGATCAGACAATCAAATAATTAAACGTATGATTGAATAAATAAATTAATATGATAAAATCAAAATTGTTAATTTTTGACCAAAAATAATAGATTTTGGTTCAAATAATTAAGTTTATGTAAATATGGGTTAATCTTAACTAAAAATAATAACTTTAGATGTTTTTTTTAAAAAGCAATAAATACTTTGCAAGTATGGTCGGATAGTTGCAGTGGTTTGTATTGAATATTCCACAAATCAGAAATAATAACATAATATTTAATAGCAATGAATAATAATAAATAACATTAAGTAAATAAAATATGTGTCACCCGAGAAAGGATGGAACGAGGAGATGTTCCTTCTAACAATGATGAATGATGTTCGGCCAAATATATATATATTTTTTCATTATTGCCTCACATTATAGTACTTTTAATCGTTATTTGAGTATTAATTATATCACTTTTGTGCTTAATATTATATTTAAATGTGTAGGAATAATACGGTGTGAAGATCAAGAGATTTGAAGCAAAATTGAATAAAACACGGAAGAAAAAAAAAAGAAAATAATAATATAAAAGGAGGAGGACACCATTTGGTGTTTGTCCCCCAAGTGGAGACAAAACAAGAAAAGTGTATAATACAATTTCATTCAAAATGCAAGGGATCAAAGTAACGCACCAAGGCAAAAATTGAAAAGCTTACTGGTTCCGGCGCCAGGATCGTCGCTTGGCGCCGACCTGGATGCTGTGTTGCGGGATTTTTTTTCTTTATTCGGGACAAGGTTATTTCGGCCTAACACGACTCCAACTCGTATAAAGGGGTCCTAAACTTAATTTGGAGGAGATCTAACATACCTTGAAGGGTAATTCACGTGGAGGAACACACACCACGCTTGGAGGAGGCTTTTACCTAGTTTTTCTTCTCTTCTCTTCCTTTAATTTCATAGTTTATTAGTTCTAGAGTTTTGGGTGCTACATGAACGTTATAGTTTGAAGGTTGAATTGTTCTTATTATTTTATCATATTGATTTATTTATTCAATCTTATGCTTGATTATTTGATTGCTAGATCACCAATTGAATACTATCTACGAATCTAGGATTGAACTCGGGAGAGGAAATTCTAGATTGCATATAAGATTGAGTAGAACAAGATCTTAACTCTGAGGGGTGGGGGAGGGATTTGCGGTTAGTATAGGAATATACCTAATCTCCTTGCTTGGTTACTATACAAGAATTATTAATGCATTCTTGTTAATCCTAATTTCATAGGAATATAGGCGTTAGATTCACTAGAATAGACGAGTAGTACTTCAGGAGAAGGCTACGAGTAATATTAACCATGTCAACCAATAAACCAGATAAATTAATTAGATAATTTAAGTGTAAATTCAACGGGATTGTTAGCTAACCCATAACTCTAGAATATCGTCTCTTCTTGAATTCGTGTCTAATTTCGCCAACTTGTTTCTTTAATTTCATAGCTTACTATTCTAGATTAGTTGTAGTTAAATATTCATACTTTAATTGCTTGAATAGATTAATTGTTTGGGTTTAATTTAGTTGATAGTTAATCACAAGTCCCCGTGGGTAAGATATCTGGACTTACAATCCTATATTACTTGTCGACCACATATACTTGCGTATGCATTTGGGAGCAACAAGTTTTTGGCGCCGTTGCCGAGGACTTACAAATTAACTATTCTACTAGATTGAATTTTTACTTTTGTCTATTCAAGTTTTTTATTTCTTATTTGTATCTTAATTTAATATTTTATTATCTTTGTTGACATGGCATCTTGGAATGATAATTGGTCGAATAGTGGTTATTCTTATTATGACGATCCTTGTCCATATTGTGGAGGACCACGCATGTGGCAAATTATGCATCTCAATCTGATGTGTGAAATTTTTATAATGTGTGTGGTTGTCAAGGTGGCCATTGGGATGGTTTTCCTAATTCTTATTATTCTTCTCAGAGCTCTTATTGTGATGTTTCTAATATTGTTTATGAGTTTGATAGGAGCAAGGAAGTGGAGGATATGGAAAGCGTGGCTAGTATTATAGACATGATGAGGCAAGCAACCGAGCAACATTACATGATGATGAGGCAAGAAACCGAGCAACACAACATGATGATAAAGCAAATAGCCGAGCAACAAGATAAAAACCAAAAGGCTATGCAAAGGATTAGTTCAACACTCATGAGAATGAAGGCCGAGGCGGAGGAAGTTGCTAAAGAGAGCGAGTTCCAACTAGAAGATAATTTTGAAAGAAGCAGATATAGTGAGCCATTCTTGGCTAGAGGAACAAGCTCAACTGATAAAATCTCACGAGCTTCTCCGTGATGGTCTTTCAAATATGACTGAACAACTGATAGAAGGAAGAACTGAGCTCAGACAAGAGATGGACCAACTTGGCTTAGATATCCATGACCTGCATGCTCAATTGAATAAAAAGGTTGAGGCGTCTGATGCTCTACAACTAATTTTTGTAGATACTGTCCATCTTGTAGAGCGCAAAGAGGAATTCCAAGCATTCGACAAAAATATAATTAATGATGCCAAGGTTGACGAAGTGCGCAAAGTTGAGGATGTAAAAAATAATGTAGTTTTGGAGTTGGGGCGCATTAGACCTCATTCTAACCATATTTCAACATTGTGTTTGGTTGGTGACATGAGAATTGATCCACTCGAGCATATGGAGGAGTCAATGGATGAGGAACAAAGTGTTTATATTCTGAAATTTTTCATGCCAAGGAGACAAAACGACATTCCTCACTTAAGGGCCAAGAAGTGCAAGATGCGATATATATTGTTTGGTTCCTTTGTTTTCACACCACCGCCCCAGGAACATGACAGAAAAATTGATGCAAAGTTGGGGGCGCAATTCATATCCTCAAAGTGGAAGAAAAAGTGGTGAAGTGATGGTGTCCTTCCACGACTATAAATAAGGCGCTTGTTGGGAGGCAACCCGATTCAATTTTTTTCCCTTTTTCTTTTATTTTTATTTTTTATTTTATTGTGTTATTTTTTTGTATTGTCGTTTTTGTGTTTTGTAGGAATAGGGGCATGGAGTCAAAGCCAATAGGCGTTTTTAAAAGCGAGCAGGTGGTTGAAACTAAGTGTAAGGTATCCACATAAAGAATATACCTGGGAGAAGTCTGAGTATCACGTGAACTGCTAATTCTTCGGCCTTTGGCCTACCAGGGAGTCTCTTTTACCCTCTTGTTATTTATAGTGTGCATTGAGGACATTTCACAATTTTAAGTGTGGGTGAGGAGATTGTCCGAGTGATTTTACGTGTTATTCTAACTTATTTGTAGTATTCTTTTTAGTGTAGATTTTTGTAAAAAAAAAAAAAACGAAAAATTGAAAAAAAAATATAACGACCGGGCCGGTCGTTCCGTAGATTTAGCCATGTTATTCCCATTACTGCCTTGCCACGATTTGTTTAGTCTGTTTATGATGTGTTGGGGTCGGTTGGTTCGGGTTCAAAGTGGTCGTGGTGAAAACTGAGACACTTAGTCTCTTAAATTGGCCTAATAGTTGAAAAAGTCAACTGGAAGTTGACTTATTGGTAAACGACCTCGAAATATAGAATTTATGGCTCGAATAGCTTCGTTAGGTGATTTGGGACTTAGTAGTGTGTTCAGAATGTGGTTTTGATGTCCGGTGTAGAATTAGGCTTGAATTGGTGAAAGTCAATTTTTGGCGATTTCTAATTTGCAATGGAATAGCTATCGGGGTCGGAATGGAATTCTGTAGGTTTGAGCAGGTTCGTAGTGTCATTTTGGATGTGTGTGCAAATTTTCAGGTCATTGGGATGTGTTTTGGTTGGTTTCGGTATCGTTGATGATTTTTGGAAGATTTAGGATTCTTAGGCTTGAATCATGAGTCGAATTTGTGTTTCGATATTATTTTGAGTGTTCCGAGGGTTCGAATAAGTTGGATGATGATTTATGACGTGTTCGTATATTTGGTTGGGGCCCCAAGTGGCTCGAAATTAATTTCGGATGGTTAACGGAGGTTTGGACTTGGAAAATGCAGCAAAGCTGCTGCTGGTGCACAGATGCTGGTGTGGTCCCACCTGTGGAAGGAAGACCACAGGTGCAATCTCCGCAGGTGCGGAAGGGGGCACGCAGGTGCGGAAGGGGGCACGCAGGTGCGGAAGGGGGCACGCAGGTGCAAGATTTGGCTGGCAGGAGAGTTCCGCAGGTGCGAAGGGTTTGCCGCACCTGTGAAGCCGTAGGTGCGGAAGGTTGAGCGCAGGTGCAGAGGTCGGGGGTTGAGTGATTCTCCGCAGGTGCGCACCTGCGACCGCAGGTGCGAAAATCCCTGGGCAGATCATATAAAAAGGGTCCTTAGCGAATTTTGGTCTTTCTTTCACCATTTTCATATGGGTTTGAAGCTTTGGGGAGGGTTTTGAAGGAGGAAATCAAGAGCACTTCGTTGAGGTAAGATAATTGAACCTAAAACTCGTTCCTATACAATTTTTGGACTGATCTAGAGTGAATTTGTGGGAAATATCAGTGTTAATTTGGGGGTTAGGGCTTGGAAAGATTGGCGATTTTAAATGGGAATTTGAGGGGTCATTTGGAGTCCGAATTTGATGTTCTTGGTATGTATAGACTCGTGAGTGAATGAGGATTCTGATCTTGTGATTTTTATCGAATTCCGAGACGTGGGTCCGGGGGTCGGGTTTGGCATATTTCGGAAATTGTGCCTAATATTGATAGTTTCGGATGGGTTTCGTCTCCCTAGCATATTTTGATGATTTTATTCTAATTTTTGATAGACTCAGAGCATTTGGGAGCCGATTCGAGGGGCAAGAGTATTGTGGAGTTTCTTTTCGGGCTGATTAAGGTAAGTAATGACTATAAATCTTGTCTTGAGGGTATGAAACGCCAGACTTAGTATCGTCTCACTGTTTTGAAGTGACACACACGCCAGATGACAAGTGTGTGGCATGCACTGATTTGGGGATTTGGACTTGGCCCTTCCCGTGGCAACTATTGAGTTGGGTAATTGTTTTTAAATCACATGATAAACCGTATTTCTATACTATTGATATATTTGGGTTGTAAGCCATGTTTGTGGCCTTGTGCTGACCTATTTAGACCCCTTAGGGGTTATTTTCTAATATTCCTCACTATAGTGATTATGATTTACACTCAATCATTTCATGTTAAATTGTTTTCGAGACTCAGAATTGTTTACATTATTTGTGATATAAAATACTGTATTGGGTCAAGTACCTCGTTTATTGATGGCACGAGTGGCATATTTGAGAGTTTCTGGCTGACTGAGGTCGAGTGCCATTATTGTGAGTATATTATGGATTGGGTTGCACACTGCAACATGTTACATTGTTATGATATGTGAGATGCCGAGAGCCTGAGTGATTGATGCCACGAGATGGCTTGATATTAGCGCTTGGGCTGTAGGAGCCCCTCCAGAGTCTGTACACCCCCAGTGAGCGCATGTACCTATTAAGTGCGAGTGCCGAGTGCCGAGTGCCGAGTGATTGAGAGGTATGAGTGACTGTGAGGTTGCTAGTGGGGCTAATACTGAGTGATTGGGAGGCATGCCGAGTGACTGTTTCCGAGTGATGATTTGCCCAAGGGGCTGTTTATGATACTTATTTTGCCTGAGTAACCATTTATGATTCATTTTCATTTTTATACTAAGATTTCTTGGGGATTGTTTCTGAAATCATTGGAAATCACACTTTTCAAAGGGTTTTTACTGAAATTGGCTTTTAAAGTGCATTGACTAAATGTATACATTGTTGGGAATAAAGATTTTTCTTATTGTGATTCGATGATTTGCTCCTATGTGTTTCTTACTGTTCAGACTTAATTTATTTTTATTACTACTGAGTTGGCGTACTCACATTACTCCCTGCACCTCTGTGTGCAGATTCAGGTGCTGGTACCGAGCGTTAGTCTTCTTATTACGTGTGGAGCCGGAGTTGGGACATCGAGGTAGTTGTTCAACGTTCACAACATCTTTGTTTTCCCTTCTTGTTTGTATTTAGCTCCTTGTTCCGAGATTATGTATTATGAAAGTAGAATTCTTGGTACTACTCTTAGATGCTTATGACATGTTGACTCCGGGTCTTGGAGATAGCTGTTAGACTGTTTATCTTGTTTGGTTTTGTTTAGAAATTCGGAAATTTATAAATACTTATGAAATGTTGAAAAAATTTCGAAAATTTTAAAATAATATGTCAATGTTTGACTATTGGCTAGCCTAGTTCCATGATAGGCGCCATCACGCCCGGTTTAGGATTTGGGGTCGTGACAAACATAAAATTTTGGACTTTTCCTGACGATGGATTTGTGGACAGCTTTTTTGCGGGATTAAGGTCCAAATAAAAAAAATCCAAAAAGATTTCCTTTTTATTCTAGTTAGTTTTAGTTAGATAATAATCCCCCTTGGTTTTTCTTTTTGCATCGGTTCTTTTCCAGGGGATGTAACTTGAATCGGGTAATTTTTTATTTTTATTTTTAGGATTAATTTTTTTAGGAGTAGTAAAAGAAGAGGAAAAAAAACCTTTGTGACTCGTTTGATACTAGCATATTTAGGCATGAACTTGAGTGGTACTTTCCTCTAAGTGCTTGAGTAATGAATAAAATAGCAGACTTTCTGACACCTAAGCTCAGGGTTGTGACTCTGTATATAACTTATTCTTATTTTGTCGTTCGCTATGATCCTGTATGTCTTAGAGTAGAACTGATCCATCTTGATTGATACTTGTGCCATGTGTGTGAAGATTTCTTACATATATTTCATGTTTTGCATCTTAGTCTAGAACTTGCCCTGCATGTTATTTAAGCGAAATAAAATTGTTGCTATGCTTAGAAGATGATAATAGTCTTTCTTTATTATGTATTGTGAAATTTAGCCTTTTCAAATATTGCACCACTAGTTAGCCCTTTAAGCCCTGTGGCCTTTTGTTTGGAAGCCGTATTTTTGCCTTGATCCCTTTTTTGAATCCCTAGTTTTTGCACCCTGCTTCCTTGAGCAATGTTGCTTAGATTGTGTTATTAATTGATAGATTTGAAGAAAGAGATGATTACGTGAAGAAATGGTGACCAACAATAGCTGAAAAGTCATGAAAAAGCTCTCTTGAAAAGAATGTGACATGAAAAAAAGAAAGAAAAAAAAATTGCTTTGAAAAACAAATGATACATTCTTGATATGAGGGAAATACTTGTGAAATAATTGATGAAGAGAGTGCTGAAAAATAAAGTGAAAAGTAGAAAATAATGGGTGATGAAGTCTAAAAGTGCAAAGTACTTAGGGAAGTGTAAGTCACTATTATATAATTCTCCTACCGTCCTTTAGCCAACATTACAACCCGTTAACGTCCTATTTGATTCTATTCGAGCATACTTAATTAGTAGAGATGTACATAATGGGCAAGCCTATGGTTCTTTGTGCATACATGTGAATTCGTTTGTGAGTGCGAGAGTTGTTCTTTGATGCTAAGTCCTAAAATTATATTCATTCTTTGATTTGTGTGTATGGACTATTTTTTCTTGTGAGGGAACTTGTTTCAAGATAGATAGATGATGTTATTAGCTTCTTTGACAGAGTAGGTGAGCGAGTTTAAATTTGGTAAATTAGAGTCCGTCTCTAAGGTTAGGAGGTTAGAAGTTTGTTGTTTTTTTGTGACTTGTATATCTTGCACGATGATGAGGAAGTGTCACACCTCCTTTTTTCACCCCCAGATTAATGAAAGGGTAATAAGGGAGTTTTTCCACTTTAAGTGACATTATTCGGATTTGAGATTTATTTTAGTTTTTTCAGAGTCGCCACCCATATTGTTGACGATGTTCCGGGACACCATTTATTTTAGAAATCCCAAACCGAGGAATTTTGACTCTGTTTTAAGTTGTCTGCGACCAGAAATCCGAGTAAGGAATTCTATTAACCCGTGAGAAGGTGTTAGGCATTCCCGAGTTCCGTGGTTCTAGCACGGTCGCTTAACCATTAATATTTGGCCTAAGTTATCTTATTATTTACGTATTTTAGCCTATTGCGCATTTAGCCTTTTTAACTTTTAGCCGCTTTTGACATTTATGGATTTATCTTGAAACCAGTCACGATGACGTGCACTTGTTTGTTTTTGGACACATTGTAATTGCGCCACATGAAATGCACCTGCAATTACAATATGTGATTTTATTATTGTTTTAAGTTAGAGTCGGGGACATGAGTTGACACACCTGAGTGTAGATTATATAGTCAAGACTATGGTCATAACGGTTAAACATGCCTATTTGAGGCGATATTCAATTATTCTCTAAGTTTTGGAATCTTCATCTAAAAAAGAGGTATTTTAGCTTTACGGGATATGTATATAAACCGCTTTCAGTATTTTATGGATTTATCTTGGGACAAGTCACGATGGCGTGCACTTGTTATTTTTGGACACATCGCAACCGCGTCACATGAAATGCACCCACGATTGCTACGTGTGATTTTATTATTGTTTGAAGTAAGAGTCGGGGGCACGAGTTTCCACACCCGAATGTAGGTTATGGTTATTGGAAGTAATATTTGATTACTTACTAAATTTTAAAATAAAAGAAGTATTTTTCAACCTACAGGATGTGTAGAAGATTGTCTAAGACTAAATTGACTTATCCAAAGGACAAAATGCTTGGGCTATGGCCATGTTTTAGCCTCAATCTATCATTTAACCCTTTTTGGTCAATCCTAACTATGAATAATTATGAGGAAAAATAAAGATGCATAATTCTATTAAGAAATGTCAAAAAATGAAAGGTTCAATAAAAAATCTAACAGATTACTGATTCACAAATTACATATTTGAAAAATCAAGTGAACACATTCAGCTATAGTAGAACAATTTTATTAATTTCAGACGCCTCAAATACATGCTTTTAAGTCATGATTCATACGTATTAAATGCTATTCGGGAGCGTTCATGTCTGTAGTTGTCAATTCACAAAATTTAAACGTCTTGAACTACAAATTTTATATATTTTTGAAAAGTCATTGAATCTGAAGTGATTGTTTCCAGAATCTTGGTAAATGTTTACAAGGAGACTGATTTGAGTACAAATTCATAAGAAATGCTTTTGAATAGCAAAATCTATACTTATTCATTTGAAAATTCATCAGATACAAAAAGAAAAAGTTTTTGGTAAATCATAGGAGTTTTAAGAGAACAATTTTTTTTTCAAAACCTGGAGTCTGCAGACAAATTCATTTTTTATACTGAAATTATACAAAAGGGGATTTCGGATCCTAATCAAATACTAACAGTTCTTATTACAATAATTACTGAAATGAAGGTGTAGCCTTAAGGCTTCAGGGCTTTTGTCTCATCTAGGCCCAATGGCCTGAGAGTCTAGGTCGACTCAAGCCTTAGCGGGCTGGACCGACTTCATAGAGTGAAGCACTACAAAACTGAATATGATTTCAATAACGTACAATCCCTTTTTTACAAATATGAAAAATATAGAATTAAAAAAAAATATAATTTCTACTCCAAAAGTATAATTTCCTAAAAAATGAGATAATAAAAATAAAAATAAAAGCTGCTGCTCCTGTGCAAGCTCAGCAGTACCCTTTGACTCGAACCTTCATTTCTTCAAAAAATGGATGGAATGTTTATGCATTTTTTGGAGAGGGGCTGACCATTAGTAGGTCACACCTTCTTCCCTTAATGCGACTCAATTAGGAACCATACTACATTTCAAAGGGAACTTCGAAGGATTCACATATATCAGGAAAAATTCAATATCACTTACTCAAATTTATCTATCTATAAGCTAACGAAAAAGAAAATCGACTGAAATATCAAAACACCAATAATCATTTGAACACCACATTTTTCAGGTTTGCATACAAATAGGAAAAGGTAATTTCAACTGCAAGAACAACAGTGTAACGACCCGACTGGTTATTTTGCATATTAGGACCCCGTTTCCCTAAATAAGACTTCCCATAGCAACTTATGATGATTTGTGACCTGCGGGGACGAGTGGTTCGGGATTCGGGAGTGTTTAGAGTGATATAGGAACACTTGGTTCCTTAAGGTTGGCCTTTAAGGCCAAGTTTGACTTCGGTCAACATTTTGAGTAAACGACCTCAGAATCGAGTTTCAACGGTTCCGGTAGCTTTGTATGATGATTTCGGACTTAGGCGAATGTTCGGAATGGATTTTGGATGACCCGAGAGCGTTTCGGCGCCAAATAGTGAAATATGATTCCTTAAGTTTAAGAATTTATGTGTGGAACGTGTTTTTGTGTTACCGAGGTCCGAATGGAATTCTGAGATCGGGAATAGTTCCGTTATGTCATTTATGACTTGCTTGCAAAATTTGGTGTCATTCTGAATAGTATAGGCCGGTTCACACATTGAAAGCGAATTCTAAAACTTTAAGTTCAAAGTTTGATTTGATTTGGTTTTAGGGTCGAATTCTTAGTTTTGTTGTTATTTTTCACGTTCTGAAAATTTGAGCGAGTCTGTATCATGAATACAGACTTGCCAGTGCCTTTGGAAGGGGTCCCGAGGGGCTCGAGTGAGTTTCGGACCCACCCGGAGTTAAATTCAAAACACCAAATTTTTCACTGACGAGTTTCCTTCAGTGCGATCGCGAATGCATTAGTGCGATCGTATAGAAGAGTTGGCAAGGGTATGGAAAATGCCCTGTGCGATCGCATGGGCCTTAGTGCGATCGCACAGGGGTGATTTATGGCCTGGCCCAATTTTGCTCTCCGCAATCGCACGTACCCCTCTGCGATCGCACAATACACCCTCAGGTACCTTGACCAGTTGACTTCCGTGATTGCACTACCCCAGCTGCGATCGCACTGAAGGGGCAGCTGGGCAGTGTTAGTTTTAAACGGGACTTGGTCCCATTTTAGCCATTTTTCTTCACTTGGGGAGATTTTTGGAGCTTTCAAAGAGGGGATTTCACCTAGCAACTGAGAGGTAAGTGGTTTCTACTATAATTTAAGTTGAATACTTGAACTTTTAGGTGGATTAACACGCTAATAGAGGAAAATCATGGGTTAGATTAAAAACCTAGTTTTTTTGAAAATTTGGGAGAATTACCAAGAAATTTGCCATGAATTCACACAAAAACTATATATTAATGATCCTTAGGTTATGGGTAATCGATTCCTTCGAATATTTTCAGAATCCGAGCGTGCGGGCCCGGGAGTGAATTTTTGGATTTCTTCAAGAATGATGAAATGACTAAGTAAATAGGAGAATTTCCATGCTTTTGAGTATAATTTGATATATTTACATAACATTTGATTAGTTTCGAGTCCTTGGGTGACGAGTTTGGAGTTTC
>ML269484.1:0-11004 GCA_005239495.1 Nicotiana undulata | reverse complement strand
GGGGAGGGGCTACGTACGTACCAAGTGACGAGAGTCCATACGTAGCGGCTATTATTGTTATGTCGGGTAGTTTTAGGACCCACGAGCATGATTACATGTATCCCTAAATGTATGTTGGGTTGCTTATTATTCTTGAATTGGCATGGAGATATTAAGAAGTCATGTTTTAGATTTCATTACTTAAGCTCTTGTTTTCCAGTATAACCTCTGTTAAATGCCTGAATTTCTAATAAAAAAATGTATGTATATGAGCACCCGCGTCACATGTATGATTCGTGAGCGGGGTAGCCTTATCATTATGTAAACCGTGTCGCATGATCGATTCGCGAGCGGGATAATAGATGCATCTATGGTTCGAGCCGTTCGACCCTCGGCAGTGCACATTTATTTTTGCGACGCTTCGGCCGTACGCCCCAACATACTATGTGTTGTATATATTTGATTGAGAGTCTTGTTGTTATTATATAAACTGCTTCATGTGAAAAAAAAAGAGAAAGTGGTTCATTATATATTTTATTGTGACTTGACAGGTAGAAGTAAGTAAGTTGTAAACTTATATTTGATATTCCTGTCTTTGTGATTGTAGGACTGTTATCCCTGCTTAGTCTTATTTATCCTGTTAATTACTCATGGCCCTAGTAAGTATCACGTCTACTTCTCGTCACTACTTCTTCGAGATTAGACGGGATACTCACTGGGTACATATTCATTTATATGTACTCATGCTACACTTCTGTACTTAATTGTACAGGTTCCGAGGCAGGTGCATCTGGTTATCAGACCGGAGCGCGATCTTGAGAGCACACTCTGTACCCGACTCTACGGTGAGCTGCTTTCTCCCTTGGCGATCCTCAGCAGCACTTGGGAGTTGTCTTTTGCTATTTCTGTCCATTTCCTTCAGACAGTAGCACAATATTTTATCTTATTTTGTATATTCCACTAGTCCGCCCGTAGACTTGTGACACTAGGTCTTGGCACGTAGTAGATATTTTATTTTGGCACTGTATATGTGTTATCTACGGTCCTTTTGGTTGTGTTGATCTAAATTGACTAAGTTATATGTTTTCTCCTTACAATGTTAAACCTTAAAAAGTGGCAAAGTTTTGAAATAGTCTATCAAATAAAGTAATCTCGTTAGTAACACAAGTGTTGGCTTGCCTGACCCCGGCGTTGGGCTCCATCACGACCTGAGTTCAGGTTTGGGTCGTGACAACATGGTATCAGAGCTCTAGGTTCACGTAGGTCTCACGAGTCACGGGCAAACCTGGTAGAGCTTTGCGGATCGGTACGGAGACGTCTGTACTTATCTTCGGGACACTATAGGGTGTTAGGAAACCTCTCCTTACTCTTATTCTATCGTGCAGTCGATGGTTTACTAAATTCTCATTCTTCTATTCTCTCACAGATGGTGATGACGCGTGCATCTGATGTTCCAGACCCGGGAGGGGCCGCTACCCCCGTTATCCGAGGCCGTGGCAGAGGCCGGGGGAGGGCACCGACCCAAGGTAGGGGACGAGGGCGTCCCAAAGCTATTCTAGTTGCACCACCACCAGAGGATCCTATCATGGTGTAGTCGGACGAGGTGACCTCAGCAGATCCTGCTCCAATGGACTTCATAACGGCGCCAGGCTTCCAGAAGGTCATGGGCCGTATGATGAGATTTATGGACACTATGTCCCAGGCTGGTTTATTTCCAGCAGATCCTGCCACTTCTCAGGCGGGAAGGGGAGTCTAGACCCCTACTGCCCAGGCTGCAGGTCAGACAACAACATTACATCATACCCTGGGTACACTGCCCGTGGGTGGGGTCCAACCAGCAGCAGTAGCACCAGAGCTCAGACCAACTGCGGACGGTGATCCGCAGATGTTATTGGATAGATGGACTCGACTGCACCCTCCAGTCTTCGGGGGTGAGCGAGGCGAGGATGCTCAGGATTTCATTGACAGGTGCAGGGACAGACTGCATAACATGAGGATACTAGAATCCCATGGAGTGGATTTCACTACTTTTCAGCTTGAGGGCAGGGCCCGCAGATGGTGGCAGTTCTACATCCTTGGTAAACTAGCAGGTTCCCCTCCTATCTCTTGGGAGCAGTTCACTCAGTTATTCCTGGAATGATATATTCCACCCTCCGAGAGGGAAGAGCTGCGGTATCAGTTTGAGCAGCGGGAGTAGGGACAGATGTCAGTGACAGACTACGAGGCCATGTTTTCCGAGTTGTCTCGTCATGCCCTTATGATACTTTCGACGGACGCTGAGAGAATCCGGAGATTTGTAGCTGGGCTGCACTCAGGTATCAGGGCCAACATGGCTCGAGAGGTGGAGATGGGGACACCCTATCAGCTTGTGATCGAGATAGCTCGTCGAATTGAGTGTTATCGATCGAGGGGCAGAGAGCAGGGTCAGCAGGACAAGAGAGCTAGATTTTCGGGAGATTTCAGAGGTGCCCCAGTCAGAGGTAGGGGTCAGTTCGGCAGAGGCCAGCCTAGCAGGCCTCCATACTCAGCTCCTCCACCACCTTCACGTGGTGCTCCAGTGAGGCCTTATTTCAGCGCCATGCCGGAGAGTTCTTACCGCCCAGTAGCCATTTAGGGTTACTCCGGCGGGTATTCCGGTCATCAGGGGCCTTCTAGTCTTTACTTCAGTGCCATGCCAGAGGGTTCTCACCGTCCCCCAGTTATCGAGGGTTCTTCTTCAGGGAAGCAGGCTATGCCACCAGTGAGATGTTATGAGTGTGGGGATTCGGGCCATATGATGAGGACTTGTCCTAGGCTTCGGGGCAAGGCTGTCCAGCAGAGTTATCAGCCTACATACTCAGCGCCGGTGCCCCGTCTACCCCGAGGTGGAGGGAAGACTGGTAGAGGTCGCTCCAGAGTTGGAGACCAGGCAGGAGGAGCTCTGCCAGCTCCTGTTCATTCCAGCGGAGGTTAGTCTTCCGGTGCACCATCCAGATTCTATGTTATTCCGGCCCGAGCACATGCAGTATCCTCAGACGCCGTGATCACATGTACTATTTCAGTATATGGTAGGGAAGCATTGGTGCTATTTGATCTAGGATTCACTTATTCATATGTGTCAGCCTTATTTTCTTGTTTCTTGGATGTTCCTCGTGAGTCCTTGGATTCTACTATATATGTGTCCACTCCTGTGGGCGATTCTGTGGTGTTAGACCGGATCTATAAATCTTGTATGATCACCTTCTGTGGGTTCGAGACTGGAGCGGACCTTTTATTGCTCGACATGGTTGATTTTGAGGTTATTCTAGGCATGGATTGGCTATCTTCTTATCATGCCGTGCTAGATTGCCATGCCAAGACAGTTACTTTAGCCATGCCCGAGTCACCTAGGCTGGAGTGGAGAGGTTCCTCAGTTAGTGCAGCCAGCCGAGATATTTCATTCATGAAGGCTCGACGTATGGTCGAGAAGGGTTGTTTGGTCTATATTGCTTATGTGCGGGACACCGCTGCCGAGTCTCCGATGATTGATTCAGTGCCAGTTGTTCGAGAGTTTGTTGATGTATTTCCTTCAGACCTTCCAGGCATGCCTCCGGATCGAGATATTGATTTTTGTATCGATGTAGCTCCGAGCACTCAGCCTATTTCCATCCCCCCGTACCGTATGGCTCCGAAGGAGCTGAAGGAGTTGAAGGAGCAACTTGAGGAGTTGTTGGCTAAGGGGTTTATCAGGCCGAGTGTATCGCCATGGGGTTCTCCAGTCCTCTTTGTGCAGAAGAAGGATGGGTCTATGCGGATGTGTATTGATTACCGCCAGTTGAACAAGGTCACCATTAAGAACAAGTATCCTTTACCACGCATCGATGATTTTTTTGTCCAGTTGTAGGGTGATGGGGTGTTTTCTAAGATTGATTTGAGATTGGGGTACCACCAGTTGAAGATTCGGGCCTCGGATGTTCCGAAGACTGCTTTTCATACGAGATATGGCCACTATGAATTCCTGGTGATGTCCTTTGGCTTGTCTAATGCCCCAACGTCATTCATGGACTGGATGAATAAGGTGTTCAGGCCGTATATTGATTCCTTTGTCATTGTCTTCATTGATGACATCTTGATTTACTCACGTAGCCTAGGCGAGCACGAGCAGCATTTGAGAGTTGTGCTCCAGACCTTGCGGGAATAGAAGCTATATGCTAAGTTCTCCAAGTGTGAGTTCTGGTTGGATTCCGTGGCATTTTTGGGGCATGTGGTATCCAGATAGGGTATCAAGGTTGATCCTAAGAAGATTGAGTCAGTTCAGAGTTGGCCACGTCCTACTTAGCTACAGAGATCAGGAGCTTCTTGGGCCTAGCAGGTTATTACCACCGTTTTGTGGAGGGGTTTTCTTCCATTGCAGCCCCATTAACTAGATTGACTCAGAAGAATGCCCCTTTCTGGTGATCCGACAAGTGTGAGGCTAGCTTTCAGAAGCTCAAGACAGCATTGACCTTAGCACCAGTTTTAGTATTGCCTTCTAGTTCTGGGATGTATACAGTATATTGCGACGCTTCACGCGTTGGCTTAGGGTGTGTGTTGATGCAGGAAGGGAGAGTTATTGCTTACGCTTCGCGCCAGCTGAAGGTTCATGAGAAGAATTATCATGTGCACGATTTGGAGTTGGCGGCGATTGTTCATGCTCTTAAGATTTGGAGGCACTACCTATATGGGGTGTCCTGTGAGGTTTATACGGATCACCGCAACTTACAACACTTGTTCAAACAGAGGGATCTTTATTTGAGGCAGCGTAGGTGGCTTGAGTTGCTGAAGGATTATGACATCACCATTCTTTATCATCCGGGCAAGGCGAATGTGGTAGCAGACGCTTTGAGCAGGAAGGCGGAGAGTATGGGTAGTTTGGCTTATATTGCAGCAGAGGAGAGACCTCTAGCCTTGGACATTCAGTCCTTGGCTAATCGCCTGGTGAGATTAGATCTTTCAGAGCCTCGTCGAGTCCTAGCACATGTGGTTGCTCAGTCTTCGTTATTGGGTGAAATTAAGGCTCGACATTTTGATGATCCGTGCTTGGCAGAGCTTCGGGAGATAGTGGTTCAGGGTTGTGCCAAGGAGGTTACTATTGGCGAGGATGGTGTTCTGAGACTTCAGGGCCGTTTATGTGTTCCTAATATTGATGGCCTGAGGGATAGGATTCTAGAGGAGGCACAAAGTTCTCGGTATTCTTTTCATCCTGGGGCTACAAATATGTATCGTGATTTGAAGCAGCATTTCTGGTGGAGGCGGATGAAGAAGAACATTGTGGAGTATGTGGCTAGGTGTCTTAATTGCCAGCAGGTTAAGTATGAGCACCAGAGGCCAGGAGGCCTACTCCAGCAGATGGCCATTCCTGAGTGGAAGTGGGAACGCATCACTATGGACTTCGTGGTTAGGTTGCCTCAGACTTTGCGGAAGGTTGACACGGTTTGGGTCATTGTGGATAGATTGACCAAGTTGGCGCATTTCATTCCAGTGGATACTACATATACTTCTGAGAGGTTGGCCCAGATCTACATTCGTGAAATAGTCCGGTTGCACGGAGTGCCGGTGTCCATTATATCAGATCGAGGTCCTCAGTTCACCTCGCACTTCTGGAGAGCATTGCATAGTGAGATGGGTACCCAGATAGACCTCATCACGACATTTCACCCTCAGACTGATGGTCAGTCGGAGCACACAGTTCAGATATTGGAGGACATGCTCAGGGCATGTGTGATTGACTTCGGAGGTCAGTGGGACCAGTTCTTGCCTTTGGCCGAGTTTGCTTACAATAACAGTTATCAGTCCAGCATCGAGATGGCTCCATTCGAGGCTTTGTATGGTCGGCGGTGTCATTCTCCTATCGGGTGGTTTTGAGCCTGGCGAGGCTAAGTTATATGGCACCGACCTGGTGAGAAATGCTTTAGAGAAAGTGAAGTTGATTCAGGAAAGGATCCGTGCAACACAGTCTAGACAGAAGAGTTACGCGGATCAGAAGGCGCGTGATGTATCCTTTATGGAGGGAGATAAAGTTCTGTTGAAAGTCTCGCCAATGAAGGGTATTATGAGGTTCGGGAAAAAGGGCAAGCTGATCCCGAGGTTTATAGGTCCTTTCGAGGTATTTAGGCGGGTTGGGGAGGTTGCTTATGAGCTCGCTTTACCTCCCAGTTTATCAGGAGTTCATCCGGTATTCCATATATCCATGCTCCGGAGGTACCACGCCGACTTCTCTCACGTGGTTGATTTCAGCACTATTCAGTTGGATGAGAAGTTGGGCTACGTGGAGGATCCAGTTGCTATCATTGATAGACAGGATCGCCAGTTGAGATCCAAGAGAGTTTCTGTCTTAAAGGTCCAATGGAGGGGCCAGCCAGTCGAGGAGGCAACTTGGGAGTCCGAGGAGGGCATGCGGAGAAGATATCCACAATTATTCAGCACTACAGGTATGATTCTAGACCCGTTCGAGGAAGAACATTTGATTATGAGGTGGAGAATGTAACGACCCGACCGGTCGTTTTGCGTATTAGGACCCCGTTCCCCTAAATAAGACTTCCCATAACGGCTTATGATGATTTATGACCTGTGGGGACGGGTGGTTTGGGATTCGGGAGTGTTTAGAGTGATATAGGAACACTTGGTCCCTTAAGGTTGGCCTTTAAGGCCAAGTTTGACTTCTGTCAACATTTTGAGTAAACAACCTTGGAATCGAGTTTCGACGGTTCCAGTAGCTTCGTATGATGATTTCAGACTTAGGCGTATGTTCGGAATGGGTTTTGGATGATCCGGGAGCGTTTCAGCGCCAAATAGTGAAATATGATTCCATAAATTTAAGAATTTAGGTGTGGAACGTGTTTTTGTGTTACCGAGGTCCGAACGGAATTCCGAGACCGAAAATAGTTCCGTGATGTCATTTATGACTTGCTTGCAAAATTTGGTGTAATTCCGAGTTGTATAGGTCGGTTCGGCGCATTGAAAGAGAATTCTAGAACTTTAAGTTCAAAGTTTGATTTGATTTGGTTTTGGGGTCGAATTCTTAGTTTTGTTGTTGTTTTTCACGTTCCGAAAATTTGAGCGAGTCCGTTACATGAATACAGACTTGCCAGTGCTTTGGACGGGGTCCCGAGGGGCTCGGTGATTTTTGAACCCCCCCCGGAGTTAAATTCAAAACACTAGATTTTTCACTGACTGGTTTCCTTCAGTGCGATCGCGGGTGCATTAGTGCAATCGCATAGAAGTGTTGGCAGGGGTATGGAAAATGCCCTGTGCGATCGCATGGGCCTGTGTGCGATTGCACAGGGGTGATTTATGGCCTGGCCCAATTTTGCTCTCCACGATCGCACGTACCCCTCTGCGATCGCACAGTACACCCTTAGGGACCTTGACCAGTTGACTTCAACGATTGCACTGGCCCAGCTGCGATCGCACTGAAGGGGCAGCTGGGCAGTGTTAGTTTTAAATGGGACTTAGTCCCATTTTAGCCATTTTTCTTCACTTGGGGCAATTTTTGGAGCTTTCAAAGAGGGGATTTCACCTAGCAACTGAGAGGTAAGTGGTTTCTACTATAATTTAAGTTGAATACTTGAACTTTTAGGTGGATTAACACGTTAATTATAGAAAAATCATGGGTAAGATTAAAAACCCAGTTTTTTTGAAAATTTGGGAGAATTACCAAGAAATTTGCCATGAATTCACACAAAAACTATATATTAATGATCCTTCGGTTATGGGTAATTGATTCCTTTGAAAATTTTCGGAATCCGAGCGTGCGGGCCCGGGAGTGAATTTTTGGATTTCTTCAAGAATGATGAAATGACTAAGTAAATAGGAGAATTTCCATGCTTTTGAGTATAATTTGATAAATTAACATTTGATTAGTTTCGAGTCCTTGGGTGACGAGTTTGGAGTTTCGGGCGCGTTCTTGGTCTGGGAAGTAGATTCGACACGAGGTGAGTCTCCTTTCTAACCTTGTANCTACGTATGTACCAAGTGACGAGAGTCCGTACGTAGCGGCTATTATTGTTATGTCGGGTAGTTTTAGGACCCACGAGCATGCTTTTATTTGCCTTACATGTATCCCTAAATGTATGTTGGGTTGCTTATTATTCTTGAATTGGCATGGAGATATTAAGAAGTCATGTTTTAGATTTCATTACTTAAGCTCTTGTTTTCCAGTATAACCTCTGTTAAATGCCTGAATTTCCAATAAGATATGTGTATGTATATGAGCACCCGCAACACATGTATGATTCGTGAGCGGGGTAGCCTTATCATTATGTAAACCGCGTCGCATGATTGATTCGCGAGCGGGATAATAGATGCATCTATTGTTCGAGCCGTTCGACCCTCGGAAGAGCACATTTATTTTCACGTTGCTTCGGTCGTGCGCCTCGACATACTATGTGTTGTATATATTTGACTGAGAGTCTTGTTGTTATTATATAAACTGCTTCATGTGAAAAAAAAGAGAAAGTGGTTCATTATATATATTATTGTGACTTGACAGGTAGAAGTAAGTAAGTTGTAAATTTATATTTGATATTTCCTGTCTTTGTGATTGTAGGACTGTTATCCCTGCTTAGTCTTGTTTAGCCCTGTTAATTACTCATGGCCCTAGTAAGTATCACGTCTACTTCTCGTAACTTTTTCTTTGAGATTATACGGGATACTCACTGGGTACATATTCGTTTATATGTACTCATGCTACACTTTTGTACTTAATTGTACAGGTTCTGAGGCAGGTGCATCTGGTTATCAGACCGGAGCGCGATCTTGAGAGCACACACTGTACCCGTCTCTACGGTGAGCTGCTTTCCCCCTTGGCGATCCTCAGCAGCACTTGGGAGTTGTCTTTTGCTTTTTCTGTCCATTTCCTTCAGACAGTAGCACAATATTTTATCTTATTTTGTATATTCCACTAGTCCGCCCATAGACTTGTGACACTAGGTCTTGGCACGTAGTAGATATTTTATTTTGGCACTGTATATATGTTATCTACGGTCCTTTTGGTTGTGTTGATCTTAATTGACTAAGCTATATGTTTTCTCCTTGCAATGTTAAACCTTAAAAAGTGGCAAAGTTTCGGAATAGTCTATCAAATAAGGGAATCTCGTTAGTAACACAAGTGTTGGCTTGCCTGACCCGGCGTTGGGCGCCATCACGACCTGAGTTCAGATTTGGGTCGTGACAAACAGATTTGCACAGCAACAGGAAATAGAAGTTCAGATCTGGAAATTTTCATTTAGAGTGAGCTGTTACATAAGAGAAAAATAACAAAAGACCTGACCAAATAAAGGTCAGGCAGAGATAGAAAACATCAAGAAATGAGAGAACCCAGCAACAAAAGACAGTAAATCAGCAGCCAAACCAAACAACACCAGCCAGAAATCAACCTAGAATTTCGAATACAGATACTTAAAGCTCTCAAAATCAGACCACTAAGGAAGAACATAAACTGAGAATGAAAGCAGTATACTGATAGGTTTTCTTCAAAGGAAATAGCCAGATTTCTTTTCTCTTTTGTTTCTTTACTTATATTTTTGAAAGTTTTTGTTTTTGAGCAGCAACTGCTATGTTTTCTGTGTGTCCTAGAGTGAGTGAAGGTCTATTCCTTATATAGGTTGTATACGGATCAGCATAGTAAGGAATATTCTACCCTAAATTTCAAAAAATGTCAGATAGTACATCATCTTTTAACAGATTTGGTACAACTGTTATGACAGGTGTCCATCCAGATATTTACTCACATTTTACCTCTGATTTTAGACCTTTAAAACCCCAAATTCTGATTTAATTTAGTTTTTCTTTATTTCATTTTAGTCCTTTATCTCTATTCTAGAGACTTCTCAGGCGGTTACAAATAAGGTTCTTCCAATTGCAATTCCTAAACTACCCTTTAAGGTCTCTAGAACTACCCTTTAGGTAACTACGGTTAAAGTTGATTGGGGTTATCTATTAACTTGGGTTAATTGATCCTATAACTTACTTTAGTTAATTAAACTTAATTAGTTATTCTTAACTACGATTAGGACTTAGTTAATTAAGGGTGCTCAATTAGTTTATTCAACTGATTCTTGGTCTTAGTTAATTATATTAGTAACTAAACTCTTAACGAAATTAGGAGCCTAATTAACTAATCAATTAAATCTAGGTGAATGATTGCCCCTCAGATTATACCAAAATTAGGATGAGTTGAGGTAATTAGCCAGTCAGGCTTTGAAAACAATCCAGCAATTTGGGCAAAGACTAAAATTAGAAACCAGGCCATGGACTCAACTAAACGGGAATGGGCAGTAACATTTCTAGAGAAAAGAAAATAGCTGAGCACAATCTAAAAAAAACCTAAACACGGGTCAATCAAACTGATCACTCATAATTAAACTTCGATAAAGAAAAACAAACAGAACAAAATAACAGTGAATATCACAAAAATCCTAACAACTAAGCATTGCTGCGAACATATTTAATAGCATATAAGGAAACAAGCATTAGAATCTAAACTAATTAAGACGAAATACCAAAAAACATGGATGGAAATAAAGATGGATCGACACGGACAATAGACAAAACAGTAACCTAGCATGGATTGTAATACATATACGATTATATTTTATAAAGGAAAAATAATAAATAAAGAGAGGGGGAGGGGGTGCTGGGCCATGTCACTGAATGGGTTTTGAAGATTGACAAAAGGTGTCAAGTTGAACCAGGTCCATCATAGCATACACATCTGAATGAAGCAGTTGGAACAAGAATCGTACAAGTCTAGGAGATATCAGTGATTGCTGAGTATCAAAGAACTAAGAGAATGTCTCCTAATACGAAAATGTTGCAAACTGATAGAGATGACAGAAGTTGATTTCAGCTAGGACAGAAATAGAGGAAGGAAGTTGAGTTACAATCAAACTCGTTTACCAAGGAAGATTTGGATAAGAATTGAATCATGAACTCAACAAACAGACTCTATAAATAATCAATGTATACTGCTGAAAGAGGTGACGCACAAGTACTAAAGTGAATCAAGTTCTGAAGCAAAAGTTCCAG